>JANSTW010063577.1:0-11002 GCA_027564275.1 Diadocidia ferruginosa
GGTCCTGGGTGATCGTACAAAAATGGGGTTAATTTGCGTATTTTTTAGAAATTATGGGTTTATTTGCTTAATATTTGGTGTAAATTAGGGGGTTGGTTGTTGGGGTGCGTGCGCTAGAAGTAGCATATGTATACTACTATAAGCTCTGCCAAATTTATTCAAAAAATATGACAAAAGTTGATAAGTCTCAGTGAGGTTGGAATTATTTAGATATTTATAATAGAATTTCTGCAATCCCAAATCTCACCTATCAGTGAAAATATTTTAGAGTCAAATAGATTGTGACTAATCAATAGCTTAAAAAGTGTGGTATAAAAAAGTGTAATCCACAAGTAGACTAGTTGTCAATGTGTTAATATAAAGCATTATAAAAAAAAAGAAAAGAAAAAATCGTGCGCAATGTCTAAATCAGTTATTTTCGACCATATTTGAAAATCATTGCTTTAACATTTTTTTATTAATTGCCGTTTTCGTTAATCTTAAAATTAGTTTAAAAGTTTAGAACAAAATAATCATTTATGTAATTAGTCTTTAATAAAATAATTTTTTCAAAAATTGTGCTGCATACAAATTATTAAAAAATAACCAATAAAAGTAATTTAATGATATTATTTTACAAAATAATATTATTAAATACCGGTTATATCTCTTTTTCGAATTAAAGCTTAATAATCTATCCTCTCCTCCTATTTAATATTACAATTTCCAAAAATTATTTCAGAAATATTTTAATTTAATGTCAAACTTTTTAAGAAATGACAAAAACAAAGGTCATATGGAAAATTCAGATAAAATTAAACTAATCAAGACTTTCTTTGCAAATAATCAAAACTAAATTACCTATATCTCAATTAACAATAACATTATAGGACGTTATAAAAACTCGACAATAGCAAATTCATATTTTATTTTTTGACTTTGATTTATTAAAAAAGCAAAAAAGTGCTTATTTTTCACATTAGAAAATATTTTTATATTCTAGATAGTTTTGATTACAGATACATTGTATAATATCGCAGAAAAATTTTTAAGTTTTTCAGAAACAAATATATTCACCAAAAACAATAAAAAGTTAAGTTCAAGCCAATCTTTTAAATTTTTATTGATTTGATCCTGAAAGGAATTTAATTTAAATAAAACATTACTGTAAGTAGCGCGTTGGACGAAATTTTTGTTAAGTTTGTCAGTTATTATAAATCGCTTTTTGTTTGTAAATTTAGAGCGCATTTTGCAGATTTGTTCTTTTCTTGATTTTTAAGTTATAGCGTGGTTGGTGTGGTAGATAAAGTTTATTTACTTTTATAAAGTTAATAGTGTAGATTTTCTATGATTGATTTGTATCGTCGTAAAGAACTTCACTGTTTATAAATTTATACTATAAAGGTTATATTTAGATGTCAGATAAGCAAGTTTCTTCATCGTCTGCAAGTATTAGTAATGTACGGTTTTTAACTCACTTCTGTGTATAGCATGATAGTTTTTAGAAAATACGTGTCGGAAAAATTTCGGTAGATGAGCTTTTGAACCCGCCATTAATTTCTCCGATGTACGCTGGACAGGGTAATCGTTTTGACAATTCACAACGTCTTGGCGCTGCACGCTCTGGTTGGCGTCCACCACCATTTCAACCAGGCTTTCCTTTGAGTATTTTTTTTTATTGCAAATATATAGATGATAGGTTTTTAATTTAATAATTAAACTTTCGTTGATCAATTTAGGCGCTACTCTTTTAGACTCTTAGGATAATTTTTTTTCTTAAATTGTTAATTCATTTAGCTCAATCTTCTGACCGTTTTTTGCAACAAAATTATATCCAATCAGAAATTCTTTTAGCAGCGATGGCTGCGGCGTCAACTGCTCAGCAAGCCCTTGATCATCGTAGAACTGCTTCCTACTTGCAAAACTGTAAGAATTTTTAAATCTTTCTATACATTTTTTCTCAGTAGGTATAAAACCATATATGCAAAAGTGATCATTTGTAACCTTTTATTGATTGGTAGTTGTGTTGGTTCAAAACTACCTTCAAACAAATTTTGTAGGTGATTTATTAACCAAAAAGTTTTCTCAAGTTTAACGTACTATAGGAAATGGTCTGTAATAATATACCAATACAGGGTGTATTTGTGCTTTTTAGGTTTTGAAACATTAAATTAAACCATTTAATCTTTGAATTTTTAGGGATCTTTTTTTAATTATTATACATATGTAATTATACCAAAATTGAATTTTTATAGTTGGAGAATCTCTTTTTACTGCTAATAAAAATCGTCGTTATTCACAAGAATTTGGTAGTTCGTTTTCTCATCAAAATTACATTCAGCCAGAAATATTTTTAGCAGCAATGGCTGCAGCGTCAACTGCTCAACAAGCGATAGATGAGCGTAGAAGTGCTTCTTACTTACATAATTGTAAGAACTTTTGTTTTATATTTTAGTTGATAATTGAAAAATGCAAATATAAATAAAAAATTTTGCTTGTTTTAATGTTTTTGAATGAAAAGAAAGTAATGGAAATTAAATGTGTAATTGTCTATTTTATTTGCCTTGCTTTTTTTATGGAAACTGAAAACGTAAAATTTTTAAAATAAATTTTAGTTGGTGAAGCTATGCTATCAGCTGAAAAGGATCGTCGTTATCCTCAAGATTTTAATGGTTTGTTTTTGCAATTTGTAGAGTGGTTTAATGGTTGTTAACTGGATACCCAATATAATTTTTAACGTTGGTATAAATTTATCTTACACTGTACATGTGAATTATGATCACGAATGCTAGTGATTTTTTACGAAGACTAGTGTATGTTTAAGTATTAATATTTATGTATATTCAGCTTCTCAAAACTTCTATGGACCTCCTCCACCTTCTCCAAATGTTTTTTTGATGCAACGACAAATGCAAAAAACTCGCAAGCCGTATTTTATGCCATATATTAGTGAGGGTTCTATGCTTCGAGGGCTTAAGAACGGGGATTTTATTAAAGTATGGATTAATGTTTAATTAGGGCAAAACAAGTAAAATCTTCCTGTGTTTGCATACGATCTTAAATTTTAGGGCTCCTTAAACATTAATCGTCAAAACTATGAAGAATCATATATTGAACAGCCACTTGCTGACGGTGTTACTGATGGCGAGAATCTACAACGCAAGAAGATTTTGATCCTTAGCGTGCATGATCGAAATCGTGCTTTGCACGGTGATGATGTAGTAATTCGGATTAAAGATCGTAGCGAATGGATGGTTCGCGAGTCGCTTTATCAAAGTTGGCGTGCAGGTGAACTCAATGAGCTCTTTGATGAGAATGGTCAACCCATCTCTATCCCACCAGTTATATTGTCTGCACCGAGCAAAAAAACACCAGAAGATCAATTGTTAGAAGTATATTAAATTTGCAAAATTAAGCTTTGTGGTGATTGTAATCAAAAGATTTTTTCTTATTGGCTTAGGCTTAGTTAAGCCATAGAAAGCTTTTAAACTTTTGCTTAATATCGTTGTTTAGTTTCTACCTTCAATCTTACATAAGTGTGTAAATTGGAGCAATTTTGAGAAGGTTGTGCCTGTGGCTGCAGATAATCGTTATTCTTGTGAAGCACTTATACAACGTGGCATCCAGGTATTCCCGATACCGCTTTTTGTTTTTTTACACTTATTTTTAGTTAGAATATTTTCGACATAAATATGGAGAGAAGAACGAATTAGGTGAGGAAGTTTACGGTTTAATCAGAGACCTTTCTATCAGCCGAGATTCTTCAAAACAGAAGTTAGCTTTTGTTAAATGGTTAAATTTCTTTATTTCGCAGAAATTTATAGACTAGATGCAAATGGGAACCATTCAGCGATAGGGAATAATCTCCAAAATAGTGGTCGCTATCATGTGTCTGGTCATGGTGCTCAGCGCACAACGTACCGTTTACTAGTTGATATGTCTGATGAAGATTGGGGAATACCCGATATCTGTCTTCAAAAGACTGCTGAGGTACATTTTTTAACAAAATGTTATTTTTTACGCTCAAAATTTTATTTAAATGCTTTGGTTAAACACATTTTAAAGTTACTCTTGTTTTAGGTAGTTTATATTTTCAAAACAAAAAATAGTCGCGCTGCGGTGGGTCATTTAAAAGTTATGGCTGATGGAAACCGAAATTGGGCACTTTTTTCTCCTGCTGACTCTCGTATGCCTCGAATGATGGTTCCAGCAGATCAGCTTCCTTCTGGATTTTTTGAACGGCCTTATGAGTTTTCTAAGCTTCTTTTCGTAGCACAGATTGTGGAATGGCCGGCCACTGCGCAGTTTGCGCGCGGCAAACTTATAAAGCAAGTGATTGGCACGGAACATGATGCTGAGACAGAGATGTTAATTCTCGCCGCTAGAGGTGACCCGTCAGCTCTTTCTCATGTCACTTAATAGATGTAATTTGTCTCCCCTGGACTACCCTTCGTAAACGACACTAAGATTTACAGTTTTGAAGTAAATTTAGTGCATTTTTGTTTTTAATAAAGTTGTTAAATAATAAACAGTCGTATGTATCCTTGTTAAAAGAATTTGTCTATAATTGGTTTAAAAAATATAATTTGCACAAAAGTTAGTAAAGTAAAATTATTATTTCGGAAAATTTTATAACAATAGGAAATCAATTTAACTTTATCATTTTATGGTCCGGTTGTTCCGATTTCTCTTCGTTGCCGATTGCTTGGCCCTAAATTAAATATGGTTTAATTCGGCTAGTTGACTATTTATATGTTAGTGTTCAAAAGGCAACGCTATTGTAATTTCTTATCTGCTAATAATTAGCACTCTGTATATAAACATTTCCAGTCCACATTTAATGCCGATTTTTAATGGTATATAGGTTTTGACATTGTCGGCGACAACATCGAAATTTATCAATAATGTTAACAAATACCAACTTTTGTCTGTCCCTTATTTCCAAAATAGCTTTTTCTACTGCATCATCACTTAGACCAACCATCTTCATTTCTTTACGTTTATAAATTTCCTTTCGTTCCCCGAAGTGTTGCCGGTCCATTTTGATTTCCGCTTCACGTTTTGTCATCAGTACTCTCCCCACATAAGTAGTCACATTTTTGCCATTAATAGCTAATTCGTCCATTTCTTTACCAATAACCTTCTCCACTTCCTTTAATAATAGGATGTCATATTGCGTAACAAAAGTAACTGCGGCACCAAAACGACCAGCACGGGCTGACCTACCGACACGATGTACGTACGTCTTCGAACAGCGGGGTACGTTATGATTTATTACAAGATCAACCTGCAATAACAATCGTTTAGTTAATTCCAATCAACTTCTGCAACTTATTTCAATGTAGTAATATAAAAACTTGGAAAATTAGTTAACCGAAGCATAAAATTTATACTTTCTAAAACCATTACAAAATGGTTCAGGAATCAATATTATACTTTCTCGTTTTAGTAAACTATTTAAAAAAACACCTTGTGAAACATTTTAGCATGAAAGCAAAAATTCTTTAAAAATTAAATCTTAAGAAAGTAACATAAATCTCAACTTCAATTAAAATAATATTTCTAAGATTAAGTTGACTTAAATTACAATAAATAACTTGCATAAGTTTCATATATAAAGCTTAAACATTTAGTTACTTATCTCCTTCAAGTTTTCTCTGAAGTCTATTAAAATAAAGGTAAGCAAACATGTGGAATATCCAACCCTCGAGAGGCAACGTCTGTACAAAGTAAAATTCTAATTTTACCCGAACGAAAACGTCCCAAAGATGCAGTTCTTTGACTTTGTGGAATCTCCGAATGTAAAGAACCAACCTTAAAAATTAAAATTTGCTAAGAGAATGAAATTACTATTACAAATTATTTTTCTAGGTAACACCAAAAAACAAAAGTGTAAAAGAACTACTTCAAATCCAAGTGCCTTAAACATAAGCGAGAGTGCTTCACATTCACGGCAAGTTTGTGCAAAAATAAGAATGGATGATTTTTCATTTTTTACGTAATAACTTTTTACAACATAAACCAAGTAAGCATCTTTTACATCATTTGGACATAAAACGTACTTTTGCTCTAGTTTATCTACTGTTTTTACATCACTTTTATCTTCAAAAAAGTATGGTTTATGAATAGAAACCTAAAGTATTAAAATGCATTAAAAAATTATTACAATATTCGATTAATGGAATTAAGTAGTTAAATTCTTATGAGCAAAACCTTGTAATAATTTTTTTTACTCTTTTAATTGTCATATTATTTTTTAAACAAATAAATTGTTTTTGCTACACAATATTTTTAATTTTCATAATAATAAATACATAGATGTAACTACTAAAAACACACTTCAAAGCTATATTTTTTAGTTATTTTTCATTGAAAAAAGTTATTATGAGGCCTAAAAAAGTTTAATAATTACTTGGTGAAGTTGATTTAAGGCGGAAGTAATAGTTGCACTGAACAATAACGTTTGTCTTTTTTTTGGAATTGTTTCAAAAATTGATTTTAGCTAAAAAAATTTAGAACACTTAAAATAATTTAAAATATTCCGCTTACATTACTAAATTTTTAGCATAGTATTTACCTGAAGAGCATATTGTCCATCTAATAAACGATCCGCCTCATCTAGTACTAAAAATTTAATGGTTTTTAAAACCATTGCAAGCCCTTCAGAATCACTTTGAATATGATCAGCCAACCTGCCTGGAGTTGCAACTACAATATGCGGTTTTCTATAAATTGCTTAATCAGCTTAATAAAGTAATATTTTTTATTTAAAATATTTAAATTTCGTTATAAAAAAAATTGTTACCTCAACTAAAAAATTTTCGCTAAAATTATTTAGTTGGAACTACGAAAATATAATTATTTTAATTCAAACAAGTATAGAAAAATTACTTGACTAGCTCTTGAGCTTGTATAACTTGATATCTTCCGCCTACAATAATACTAGTTTTTAAATTTATTTGTTTGCCCAATGCTTCAAATTGATCACCAATTTGAAACGCAAGTTCACGAGTAGGTGTTAATATTAGGGCAAAAATTCCGTAAGGATCGGTAGCTAACTAAAAGAACAATTATCAATAAAATAACACAATTACATTTACAAAAAAATAAAAAAGCAACCAAGAAATGTTTTACAATAACTTTTTCCAATAAGTAAAATAAGGCTTAACGAATTTTTACACATTAAATCATGTGTAAAAAAAAGTATATTATAATTAAAAAAATTAAAGACAAATAACTTTTTCTAAAATTGGAAGTGCGAAAGCCAATGTTTTACCGGTACCAGTTTTTGCACATCCCAAGACATCATATCCCTCTAAAACTTTAGGAATACAGGATACCTAAAATTGGAAATTAAAAACCATATGAATATGATTTATAAATGTTACTTGAACTGGTGTTGGCTTTTTCATATTCAACTCATCTAATTGTTTCGTCAGCCACTGCCCAAGACCAAGTACTTTAAAAGCAGACATTCTTTAAATATAAGAAATTTACATAAATAATATGGCAAAAAATCGCAAAATTATAGATTTCTAAAAGTAGAAATATAAGATTCCAATAATCTATATTTTTATAAGCTATAAATAAAATTAGTTAAAGAAAAAATTTTTTTGGAAAAAAGGCAGAATGCCAAATATTTTAAACGCCGTTTCTAATTCAGATTTTTCCTCAATTTTTTCATAATAATTTAAACATTATATTATAGTTGTATACATGAATAGGTTTTTTTAATTTTTTTGTATAAAGATACATAGTATTTTTAAGGCCTGTTTATTTACAGGATTTTTTTTATAGCTTCTATAATATAGTTTATAAAGAATGTAAGTACAATGTTTTTGGTAATCTCAAATAGCAAAATGCTATATTTATATAGGTAATCAAAGTATTGAAAAGTTAAAAAACCATTAATATTATCAAAAATGAAGCTCGTAGAAAGTCCTAAACAGTTGATTACAATCTAAAAAATGTTGGAATTTGTAAATAATATAAAATTTAAAAAAAAATTTAAAAAAATGAAGTAGAGGTATGAAAGTGGGTTTCATATTTCTATGATCTATTTTTGCTCACAAGGTGGTTATCGGCATCGCATATATAAAAACCATACGATTTTTAAAAAATACTTTAAGCAAATCCAAAAATCTATATTTTGAAATGGTTGAAAAAATTATGGTGAATTTCTTTTATAGCTTATTGGTGTTAAACCTCTGCAATGCTTATAAATGGCCTAAATCAACATTAGAGAATGAAACCTCATTTTATTAAAACGGTTGCGTTGCTACTCCTATCATATCTGTGAACTGAAGTAGACCCTTTTAAGGTTAAAACACTCAAAAATTCCAACTTCTACACTTTTTACCATATTTTTCTGAAATTTTCAATTTAATGTGAAGGATTTAATTAAGGCCCCTAATCATTTCATATTTTTATAAAACATTAATTTGATAGGTTTTAAAAGATTTTTGCCATTAAGTTGTTATTATTATTTTGAATTATATCACTTCATTCAAAATTATAAAATATATACAATATCTCAATATACTTGTAAAAATAATTTAAATTTTGCTAAAGAAATGATTTTATCAGCGTATAGGCAGGAACACATGACGTTTCATGCGAAATATAAGCACAAATTTTTATTTCAAGATTTAAGATTTTCAATTGTGCGTAAAAATTCAACACGACTTTTTTTTGCTTTTCAACCCAATGATACTTTATAATTAGTTGACCTAAAAAGCAGTTGCTGATTTATTTGGTGATCTTTGAAACTTTCCACTAATGTTAACTAGCCCTCCCACAGGAAAATTTGGAGTATGTCCCCCCATATAAGAAGTAAGTTGTGAATATATATTTTGGATTTATACTGCAAATTAAATAATTATTAGGCACTTTTATTATATATTTTTTTTAAAAATGATTTTACATTGATAGTATTTTTTTGTGGAAAGCTAACATCAAAAATAATTTTGCACGTGGGGGTATATTTCAAAGATGAAAATTTATTATAAAAATTTAGCTTCAAATATTTTCTTTGTAATATTTAATTAGGTGAAAGAGTTAAAGTGCTTAAAGTAAAAAATTGTCATTTTAAAAATTATTAGAAATATGTAAAGTATTCACTAATGATCTAGTTGATGACAAAGATAATCTTCGCTTACTGACTAAAGAGCATTATATTGTGTAGAATCATCTTTATTAAATATGGACAAATGTTCAGAAAATTGGTCTGCATTCACATTTCCAAAGTAGCCCATCAGCTTTCCGTGCATTTAAAATACATTTAATGCCAAAATCTGTAGCATTGCCACATAAATGTTTACATATATCAGTTAAAGAACACTTCTCACTCTAAATATTACATACTTTAAATATTCTTTCAATAATAAAAAAATAAGTAAATTAGTTACAAAGATAGTACACAAATTTAATATTTATCAAAAAAAAATATTTTACTTTAATAAGTTCGACTTTACTTAAATCCAAATTTTCCATAGAGCATTTTAATCTTTGTACCTTTAAAGCCTTATTTTCCTAAAATATAAAAAATAATTAACATTATATCATCAAAGGCTAAAACTTTCACTACTTTTTAATTTTGCACGAGCTTTATTGTCAAATTTATTTCGGGAACCCATTCGATCAATTAAAAGAAAGCTGCATTTAGGAAATATTTTCATCAACCAATATGACAGTTGGTCTTTGCCGCTTAAATTCAGCAAAGCAATTATTTTCATTTTTAGACAGTAATTCGTTATATAAAATATGCCATAAATCCAAAATGTTTTCATGTTACTTTTCATTAAAAAAATAATGTACATTATTTTAATTCAAAGGTAGTTTGACTTCTTAATTTAAAATAATTTTGATAATATTTGATTCTTTAACTTCTTTTTCATATTTTAATTACCTTTTTTTATTTACTTTTATTAGATATAACAATTTGCTGAAATAATTTTTTCAAACTGATTAAAGGCTGTTTTTTATATCATTTGATAAAGACTGCTGCAGAACAATAAAAATGTTGTTAAAGTCTTGCAGTAATTATATTAAAAATTGTATATAAAAATTCTGAAAAACATGTATGTATATAAATGTCACCATTTAAAATTAGCATAACTCCTTAACAAAATAACAACATAGATCCAATTTTGAATAAAAATTCTATCGTTTAAATTTAAAAAAATATTTTAATGTAAGCTTTAAATAAACTATAAATCATTTAAAATTTTATAGGATTGTTTTTGTAGTTGTTTAATAAATTAAAAAATGAAAAGTAAAGTCAAGCTGTGAAACAAATTTCAAAAGATTAAAATTTTATTTTTTTAAACATTAAGAAAAAGCTTACCAATAATAGAGGACAATTAAAACAAATGTTTTTCCAATTTACAATCCAATTTTACACAAATGATTTTCTATTTCTTTAGTTTTTAGCACAGAAAACTGTAATTCATTAATAATTTTTTTATATTGTTCTTCAATAATTTTAATCATATTTATAAAATCATTATAAGCTCTTTGTCTAATTGTAACTTTTTGAACAATTTAAATTTAATGTAATATATTTACAGGGTAAAATTCGTACATCACATCGATTTTTTAAATGTTGTTCCAATTCACTTACACATACGGAATGTTTTGAATCATTAGGACATAAAATTCGAGTCTATAAAATTAACTTAAAAAAAACTACGTTGATAAGTTTATAAATAATTCTTACAAAGACTAAATATTATAAAATAATGCATTCTTGTAAATAATACGAAGAATATTTCATTCAATTAGATTTACAATATAGCAAAAAAGCAACAATAAAATAAAATCAATACATAGAAATAAAAACAAACTTTAATATAAGTGTCAAAAACAGAATGTTCTCCGCAAAATTTAGCACCTTTTTCGCCACCAAACGGTTCGCTGTTTCTTTTCAAGGAATTAAATTCAGTCTTCAAATCCATTAACCTTAAAAATATCTTTTTTTTTTTTACAAGATTTTTCTTCCTCAAAAAAATATATTTTAATATTT
>JANSTW010063588.1:0-11002 GCA_027564275.1 Diadocidia ferruginosa
TTAGTTTTACGTAAGCCTTTTTGGCAATTTTGATGACCAAAATTTAACGGAGTTATATTTTTTTTTGCAAAAATTATTTAAAACTTAAACAATTTGAAAGTCTGTCAAAAAAAATGCATTTTATGTTTAAATATTAGCTTTTTTAAAAAAAATTGAATTATGCCATTAATTATATTCTAAGGCCACCCTTTTTTGTTAAAAAAAATGCCATTTTTGATTCCTGCATTTCAAAAATATTTAAAAGACTTCTAGCAAAATTAAAATGTCTAATGCAGAGATATTTAAATGTTATAATTTCTAGTCCGCTTTTAATTTTTTAAATTATATTCAAACTTTTTTGAAGAGGGCTTAATTTAAAGGTTTTTTAGCCTTTTTTATGGATTAAAAAAATTGTTTTAGGGCTTTTACAAAAAAAGTAAAAGAATTACTTAATCCTTCCATATTTTTTTTGCTAGTATTAGTAAGTAAAAAGTTGGATAAAATAATAAAAATTATAATAAATTAACGACTCGCTTTCTTTAATGTCTGGGCATAGCTGCATTTTTTGGCGCCAATATTAACTGTTGAAGCAGGCGCAAAAATTGTTTCTATTTCTGTATTGAAGGCGGCTTCAGGAAAAGATTTATCTGTCTCTATAACGTTTAAATTACGATTATTGATTCCGGCGACTACAGCACTGAACTGTATTTTTTTCTGAGCTTTTTCTTGTTCTTTAGTTATATTTTTATTATCGGAAGCAAGTAAATCTTCAGGTGGTTTGTTTTTTAAATTTTCAATTATTGTAGAATTATCTGCAGCACTTATTGCCTTTTTTTTCCACGGTTGTTGCTCATTATTTGGCATTTGTTGTTGATGGCGCTTTTTTTCGTTGGCTAACAGTGGAAATTCAACTTCAACAAAGTTAAATTCGGATGAATGCAAAGGCTGATTAATGTTGTATATTTCATTGTTTGATGATGGATTTTCTTTGTGGTATTTATTAATATTATTGGTCTGATGTGGTTGTTGTGTTTGGAGAAAATTTTTTGAATTCTTTCCCAAATTATAATCACATTGTTGCGCATAATGACGAAACGTTTTATTTGGAGCTGAGTAATATTGAGTTGAAATAGGAGTATTATAAGACGTATTATTATAATAGTTTTCATAAAAGTCATTCCTTCGTTGAAAAGCCGCTCCACTTCCTGAATTATTTGAAAAACTCGAAGAGAGCGGCTGCAAGTTGTTTTTATCAATAATTTGTCCAGAAGCCAAAGCATTTTGCATTAAAGAGGTTTTTGCACTACCAACATTTGATTTTACTTCGCTCTCATTGTGATTCGTAGTTGGTCCTCGACTTCGCCAATTAGAATTTCTGCTTCCATTTAGATTTTTTGCTTTTGTTGAATATTCATTAACATAATTATCGTTTGTATTGTAATATTGTTCACTTGTACTATTACTACGGCCATAAATATTATTATTATAAAAATGTTTGTATGAAGCATTTTTTGAATTTTCATTAATATTCTTAAAAGAGTTTTCAAAAAAACTTGTAGAATGTCGGAATGACTTATTAGAATTAGCGCTAGTGTTGTTGTTTTCATATTTATTTTTGACCTGTTGACGATTGTAGTAATGAATAGTTAAGTGATTACTACTGTCGCCTTCACTCCATCTATTGAAGTTGTTATTTCTTCTATTATAATGCTGTTGCAAACCTTGTGATTCTTTTTGTCCATTATCAGTATTGTTATTTTTTCTAAAGTATTTATAAAAGTAAAATTTGTTTACGACATTTAATTTTCACACACATATATCAAACAAAAAATTTACCGTATTCACTTACAAATTTAAAGGTTTGTTTTCGTCGCTTTCTTTAAACTTTTCTTCACTTGCATGCGTTAATTGTGTGTTTGTTGTTAATAGTAACAAGTCTTTCTCATTCGTTAATGAGTTTGAAGTCAATAAATCAGAAACTATAGTTTTATCATTTGTGTTTTCAAGTTTATTTATGTTTACTTTAACACATTTAATTGTTTTATTTATTGACTCTTTTTTAGTTGGTAGGTTTTTTGTGCTTTCTTCTGTATATACATGATCTGCGATATCTCCAAAAGAAATTGTTTCCGGTGTCGTAGTAACTCCACCAAGTAAAATTGTTGGGTCTAAAACAGCGTTAAAATTTTTTCCATCAGTAAAGGCTAATGGAATTTGTTCAGTTGTAGATTTTCTACGCGGAAAATATCTATTTGCAATAAAATTAGTGCCTATAAAAAAGTTTGCAGCAGTTGCTGCTTGAATAAGTGGTGAGCAATGGTTTTTATTTAAGCGCGGAACATCTGTAATACGCTGTCGCCCAAAGTCTGGCATTGGTTCTGATTTTATTTCCATTAATTCTTGTTGATTATTTACTTTTCTTTTTTGCGCTAATAAATTTGTTGATGATTTTGCAAAAACTTTTTCTTCTAATAAGTTTTTTGAATTTTGCTCATTACTTTTAATTTTGTTTTGGTAATTGTTGTTTGAAAATTTTGTTGTTAAGCTATTGCTAAAAACATTAGACAATTTTTTTTCTGCGTTGTCAATATTTGCCAAATTTTCTTTATCGCCATCCATTTGTTCTTAAATTGCGCATTTTGTTTTTGTAGAAAATTTAATTTGAAAATTAATGGCCTTAATTTTTGATAGAATAATCTGTTTCAATTAAATTTTATAGCGTTCAAATTACTTAAGTTTAAGCTTTCAACTAGCAATAGCTTGTTTTTTAATACTTAAAATATTAATAAAAGCGGTAGAAAAAAAGGTTAATAATATTGCGATCACTGCATAAAATTAATTTTTTTAATCATTTTAATGGAAGACAATACTTTAATTATTAAAAGTATAAACATGTAATAAACTGTGTATACTATTTGTATAAACTCCTTAAAACATAACCGCAAAGTTGATATCTTTTTAAAAATAAGTTTACATAAATAAAGAAACATTTAGGAATGAGAATTGCGAAAAAGATTTGTAAGATTGAATTTAAAACCACAAGATTTAAGCCGTTTGTTATATGAAAATAATTAAAAAAAAAATTTTTTTTTAATTTTTATAAATGCAAAAAATTAATTAAAAAAATTATTAATGAGCATCGCATTTCATTTTTTTTATTCTGGCATTACATTTTTAATGGAAAATTTTTTAAGGTTTTTTTAGCTTTTAGTTTATAAAATATATTAAAACTTACATAAATTAAGACAGAAGCTGTTTAGTTGTTATTTCTATAAATTTTTTACATAACTTTAGATTAGATCTAACATTTTTTGCTTAAAATTTGCTAGTATAATAAACTTTTTTTGAAATATTTATTAAAAGGATTTATGCAAAATGATTGGTCTATTTTGTTTTAACACATAAATTCAGTATTATTTTAGTTGCTTAATGAAAAGTGGATTTTAAAAGTAAAGAAAATGTAATTGTGTTAATTAATTGTATGAATTATAAAAATAACAGCTGCAGACAAAATATTGAAAAAAGTTTTTACATTTGTAATTGAAATTTTGTTTTTTTTTGCTGAGAACGACCAAAATCTATTTTTAAAGTTCGAAAGCATCCAAAATTAAATTTTTATAATTTTGGAATGTTTCAAAGGTGTTTTATAAGTTATTTTTATGTACAGATTAATTTTGAAATCAAGAGACAAAAATTCCGCTTAAAGCGCCATTTTTGTAGTTTAACGTATAAAGGGTTCTACATTTTTTATAAGATATACTAATTTTGCACATGGAAATTTGTAAACAATATAACAATTTCATTGTAAGATTTTCAAAAGAAGAAAAAAGTATTTTAAAGCAAAAACATAACAATTGTTTCCAACATTTTGTTAGCAACTGTATTTATTGTTTTTTTTAAATTTATATTTCTCTTAGATTAACTTATTTTTGGTTCTTTAATTTCTTTAGCATAAAAATTTTTCTTTTTTAAATGTTTTTTATTTACTTTGTTGTAAAACAATTCGTTTTGATGTAGGTAGTTTTTATATGCGTCTTAATCTTATTAGCTTAAATTATAATTTTATAAACTATTACTTATACTAAACTTTATTAACCTTCGCATTTAATGCTTTTTTTGGTAACAATACTAAACTTGCTTTCTCATTTATAAAGAATAATAAGCATTTGAAATTTGGAATTTATTAATAGATAAAAGTGGTTGGAAAGAATTAAGAATTTTCTCTCTTTAAGTGTATCAGAACAGGTCATTTCATCAAAGGATTATTGCGAATGTTTAAATTACAGAGGAATTATAAATCATATAAAAATATTTATTAGTTATTGTTAAATCACAGTATATTATTCTAAGCATATTTTACCTGTACTTTGATTTGATTCTGTTGCGGCACTTGTGACATTTTCTGTATTTTCTTGCAACATTGAAGGTCTAAATGTAGCTCTTGGTACATAACCATATTGGGCTAATATAAATCCCAAATTTGTTGACGATGGAAAATTAAGTGATAAATCTGTTCCGCCTCTTCCCATATGAGGTGAAATACAATTGCTATTTGGAGACAAAATGTTAGGCGAAAGTGTTATAGCATTTTGCCCCACTGTTGTATCGAGTTCTAAAGGGTGACTGTAATGCAGACTGAATTGATTATACTGTTGTTGGTTATGGTTATGAAGGAAATGATTGTGATAATGATGTGTGATATCATGTATAATTATTTGTCCTAAATTTGTTGTTGACACTATATCCGATTTTTCTATTGGAGGCACTGGAGTGACGCAAGTAGGCACAAAATTTGTGTTTTCTGCGTTTTGTAGGATATTAACTGAATTATTATTACCACTTACAGGAGCACCACCGGTTTTAATTCTGGCCTAAAAGGAAGACATTGATTGAGTAAAAAAAAGCACATTAAAAAAGTTTTCTTCAATTTCTTCAAAACTTTAAAAAACGAATTTTTGTTTTGAATTTAGAAATAAGTTATAAACTTTTAGAACATAGTCTAAATTTTTGATTGTCTTTATGCCTTTTAATCTGAAATAGATTTAAGGAAGAAAAATAATAAAAAAAATCTTTTTGAAGAAGATTGTTTTTAGTTGTTTTTTACAATTAAAATTTTATGTTTATGTTTTTTTAAGAGAAAGTTTAAACATCAATGTTTTAGAATTCCTTAAAATTTACATAAATTGGCTTATCATTGAATGCTTTTCCTAAATTTTTAAGATGTAGAAACGCTAATTTGGTTGATTCTTCATCTTCGAAAGTCACGTACCAACTGTTGTTTAAACCATATGCTATACTTTGATACTTTTGTGCACAATCGTCAAACATTGCCTTTACATCCTAAAATATCAACTCAACTAGTAAGGTAGATTTAATTAATTATTATTATTATTAAATATCCTTAATAATTAATAGGGTTGATATAAAAAAGTAAAATTAATTTGAAAAAATTACATTTTCTGTTGCATCTTCAGGAATTTCTCTAAGAATTATTGTACAACGTTTTGTTAATGGGCGCACTTTTCCTCCTGCATCATCTACTTGCATTTTACTCGAGCCTAAATTTGAAGAAAAACTTACCTCATAATTCTTATTTTATTTTCCTTGTATTTAATTGTATTAAATTAAGCAAAGAAAAGTTAAAGATAATTTTTAAAGGCAACAATTGATCAATAAGTAAAAAATTTTTGATAAATAATTTAAATTTTAAAATCTGTACATAAAAATAATAATATAGGTTAAAAACTTGCTTCTTAAGACATCGACTATCAAATCATAGTCAGTTGTCAGTTGTGCAACCTTTGGAAATCCGGCTACAATTTTTATAGAAACATATTGATCGGCATCCATTTGACAACGTAAATATCGATCGTTTACCAAATTTTCTCTAAATTTACTGTATAAGAAATTAAAATTAAAATCTGCTACTATATAATATTAGTTAATAATATATAATAAATTTATTCTTTTTAGTAAAGTACACAAAGGGAATAAATAAATTTTACGAAAAGCTTACAAACAATGAAATAAAAAATAAATAAACCTGCTAAAATAATATTCTAATTGATGTTTGAGGCGTGCACGCAATTGATCGGGAGGCATTTGTATTAATGTGTCCGGTGTAACTGAGCGCGAAATAGTAGCATATGAAACATTGCCTTCTAATTGAACCAATGCTTCAAAACTAGGAATACTTAACAATTGTTGTCGACATTCTGGAGTAAACCACCATGGTAAACCAGGTAATGTCTGTGGCGGACTTGGATATGTTGACTGTGGGTAGGTGCCTTGAAAATAATCTAAATTTCCTTGATTTGTTATTTTATCAGTTTTATTATCGGCAGATGACAAATCATCAGTAATTTGATGTAATTTTGATTCAGCTTTTTCTTCATCAGTATCACTTTTTACCCCTTTCAATGCACTATCGATGTTGCTTGCCTAAAGCATTTTTTATATATTTATTTATTACAAAATAATATAAACTTAATTTATCAAAAGTGCATAAATTATTTAGCAAATATATCTTCATTTTAAGTGTTTTTTGCTAACATACAATATTGCTTTACTATTCTTATATTCTAATACCTGTTGAATAATATAACATCTAGGCGTAGCTTCTGTACAAATAAAATAAGATCCAGGTTCAAGATCAAATCCACGCATTAAATTTTAAATTTGCTTTTAATAATAATTATAGAAATGATAATTTTTATTTTCAGTATAAAAAAATTAAATTAAAAAAAGCACCAAATGTATTTAAATTAGACTATAAATTAAGTCAATAATAATAAAATAAATTGAATAAATTATTAATCCTGATTATTATTAGCATGGAAAATTATTAACCATTCATTTTAAGGCTTGCTTTTTAAATACATCAATAAGTTGGGCATCAATCACCCAAAATTTTCCTAAAATTATTTTCCAAAGTGTAATGTTATAAATTAATTTAAAGTATATAATACATTATTATATGTTTATTACAAAAAGAATTATATAAAAAACGTAATTGTAACATAAAATGCTATTATTTGCCTTACACTTACTAATACGTATAAAATAAAACTTAAAAAATACAAAAAGATTCCACGTTATGATACAAAAAACAAATTTAGCTTATAATATCAGTATCAGAAATATGTATAATACGTGCATACATGTACCAAAAATAATCGATTAATATAGCTTATAATATTTTTTATGAAAAAAATTTAAACTACCAAACATTAAGCTTAATACAAAATAATAAAAAAAGGTCTTTGAACTTTTAAAATCGACAAAATATGCTAAAACATATATAAAATGCAAAATAAATCTAAAAAAATTGATTACAATACAAATAAATCGTTTTTATCAAAATCAATTTTAATAATTAAATTAAAGCACAAAAATTAGTATTATTTTTACAGTAAATCAATAAAATTTACATGCAGTTTAAATAATTTGTTACTTTTTTTTATTACATAAACATTTAATAAAAAACATTTAATAAAATGTTAAAAATTTAAAAAGTATAAAGCAACCAAAGATAATAATAAAAAAATTGAGTAAAAAATTATTCTCAAACATAATAAAAGTTCTTATTTTATTTAAAATGCGAAAATAATTTGGAAAATGATTGGAAAAATGAAAATGATGGCAAAAAATTATATTTTTTTTGTTTAATGTGAAAGCCGAGAAAGCACGCATAAAAAGACAAATAAATGGGCCCAAAAAGAACATGAAGAAAAATGCAAAAAAAAAAAAAAAACGCACGAGCGTTTGATAGCAATTTTAAAACAATATAAAATTGTTATAGATTACTTAAATTGAAGAAAACGTGCAATACGGAAAGGCGAGCCAGCTAGCTAGCTAAAGAAGCTTAAAAGTTAAAAAAAGAAAATGCTAGGACATAGATTCCACTTCCTATTTCCTTCTTTTATTTTACTTTTTTTTTGGCAAATTTAAAGCCACTGACATCAATGTAATAAGCATAGAACAGGATGTTTATCAAAAAGTATTATAGAGATAGAAAGAAATATATTTAAATACGAAAAAAAGTTGACGCCACTATACTTGGCATTCGCGCTTGGCGAAAAAAAGCAACAACAATTTAATAGCAAAACCAACGAACAAAACTTTGCGTATGAAAATAATGGTAGAAAAAATATATACGAATTGATGACAGACTTAAGTGAAATTGACTTTTGACATTAAAATAAATTGCTGAATTTTCTTTAGAAATGTTTCTTTAAAAGAAAATTAAACTTTTTATGCAATGAATATGTGCATAAACTTAGTAAATAATTAAAATTAAGTAGAAAATAGAAAAAAAAGAGCAAAATTTAATTAATACAAATGCATTCAATATTTAATAACAACAAAAGAAAATTTGAAAATAAGAAACAAGATTCATAAAAAAGCATAATCGTAAAACGCTTAAAACATACCAAGTTATAATATTATTTTTTTTTAAATTTATCATTAGTATTGTCGAACCATAAATCTTTTTTTTCTATTTATGCCTAGACACAAAACAATTTATTTCACGTAACACACTTTACATACACACGTGTACGGCACTTTTTTTACGTACGTCCAAAGATAAGAGTTTGGCGTGTACATGATGGAAAAAAAAATGAAATGCATTTATGCAGTTTTTTGCGTTGTTTCTTTTTTGTTGTTTTTTTAACAATTTTTTTAATATACGGCATTTTTTGCCTCTTTTCGTTTGTTTTTTTTTTTGCATTTTTTTTTCTTTAGCATTGGGCTAGCATGCAAATTACAGGTTTCGTTCGTACATATTTTGTTGCTTTAATACATTAGTATATTTCTTTAAACACCAATAATTTGTGCTTGTTTTTATATCTATTTATTGAATTACATAAATTTATTCATATTATTTAATAAAATTTATAGGTTAATTTAAATCTGTAAATATATTTCTTTCATTTCCAAAAAGTTACGTTTTTTTTAGTTATAAAGTTATGAAAAACAACTTTAAAATATTGCACTAGTTTTAAACTTGAAATATTATTGGAAAACCATAATTGATTGATAAGTATTAATAAAATATGTATATTATACTAAGCCTAAAAGCGTAATGAAATAATTGCTTTGTAGTCAAAAATATAAACGAGCAGGACATAATACAAAAAAACATAATGCGTTTTCCTTAAATTTACATAAAATGATAACATAAAGGAAAAAAAAACGTCAAGCTATAAAAAAGGATAAGTAGAAAAGAACAAAAAAAATTATATTTTATGTATGACACTGTTAATGATGACTAAACTATTACTTTAAAGGTCAAAAAGGCTAAAGAACTATTAATGCAAGAAAGCATTAAAAAAAATTAATGAATTAAAAATAAAGTACATATAAATAATAAAGCTTTATAAAATAAAAAAAAAAAAATTTAAATTAATACGCTTATATCTTGAGCTTTAAATTTTATTGATTTAAGTTAATAATAAAAAATTCAAGGAAAAATAAGTTTTTTTTTTAAATTTTATTTCAACATTTAAAATTACTTTATTGTAAAAAAACACAAATTTAAATTTTATACGAAAATTCGCAATATTGGCATTTTGTAAACAAATCTTTTTTGAGATTTTTTTTATTGTTCTTATTGTTATTTCTGTTTTTTCTAATTTAGCCCGGTCTTCTTTTAAAGTAATAAAAAACAAATGTAATTTTCATTTAATTATTGACGTTATTTTATAAAATCTTCTTTTTTATTTACAAATAAGTATAAAAAAATAAATTTTTGATTAATTCAAACGTGTTTGATATTTAAGCATAAATTTGAGATCTTATTTTTCTGCAAAAATTTCTAGGAAATAAAACATTATATTTACTCAAATACTTTTATTGCAATAAAAAAGCACAATCAATTGGCTCAATAAGTTGAGCAAATTAGTAAGAATAAAGCAGAAAAAATTTGGAATAACCAATGAAATTGTATGGCCATAACTTTGTCTTGAATTTGGCAAGTTTTTTCTTATTGGGCAGCAAGAAGCTGCATTTCTTACATTTACATAAAATGCTACATAGCGAGAGCGGTGTTATTTATACCAGTAATGGATTGCTTTTGGGCATTGCTCGTGAAAATGAATGAAAAGGATAAACAACTAGCTAATTTGGCTATTTTACGTAATACCGCGTTTTTTGTTAATCAATCAACAATACAAGATCTATCTTTTTTTATACGTTATTATACTTTTATAAAAAAAGATTGATTAAATTTTATTTTTGTTTGTTTACTAATTACTAATTACAATTAAGCTTCAAAAAAATAAAAAAATAATAATTAAAAAAAATTTTGAACGAGTTTCCTATTCATTTTTGAGCAATACCCCCAATTTACTCCGGGTAAAATCAAAGTTTCTCTTAGTAATTTAATTCGTTTATAATTCACCACAGTTACGTACTTTTCTCTATAAGTTCAACTTTATCAACTTCTGCTATATACTATATACTTAAAGGTAGCACTAAAAACAACGTAATCTGAAAAGCTACAAAGTCTACAAAATTTTTTGTTCTATGAGATGATTAAGAATGATAAGGCTTCCAATTTTCTGGAAATCCAAGACAATGTAATCTTATCTAATAAAGCTTTGTTTGCTTAGTCGACCAATTTTCTATTATATCTAATTTAAAATACAAAGAAAAAATGGATAATAATTAAAACTACCTTCTTTTTATTTACAATTAGAATTTAGAGAAGAATGTTGAACTTGGGCACTTACGAAACTTTAAGTAGTACTAAAGATAATTTTGGTAATTTTTATTGTTTATACTTCAAAAAGCATCTAGTTATTCTTTGTTTTGAAATTTATATTATTTTTCCACAATTGTGACTTATTATTGAGTGTTTTAATATCGTGTTAACTTTTTTTGTATTTTATAAAATTATTCTTTTAGTACAAAAATTTATAAAAATTACTAATTAAAATAGAATAATAATTTTGAAACAAATAATAAAAACAATTTACTAGGTTTTAAATTATTTTTTACCCTAAATTGCGCTTTTTTTGAC
>JANSTW010063599.1:0-10999 GCA_027564275.1 Diadocidia ferruginosa
ATTTTGTGTATAGCACACAAAACCGCTCAGAACCGCTAAATTTATGCGCACACCTTATATACTCTATACACCTTGACCTACACTTATATCAACATTTAAATTACAACAATTTGATACTTTAATATTTTTATTTAAAATATGTCAGAATCAAATCTAATTGATATTTTTTTATTAACAATTCATGCTCGACTGTCATAAGCATTAAATAGCACTGAAGATTTCTGGGAGGGGGGGTCTGTATTATGATTAAAGGATTTATTCCCAATTTAAGTTAGCAGTCTTATATTGGAAAAATTGGGATTAAATCCTTTAATCTTAGATTTCTATATTTTTTTTTGCGATTTCTGAAATGATTTCCGTGATATCTTTTTGAATTATTGCGATTTTTGAAATTTTTCCGTAATTTCTGAAACGAATCAGTGATTTCTGAAATGATAACTTAACTCGACGAAATTTGTTCAAAATATAATTAAAAAAATATTTAAGGTTACAAACCCTATTGAACACACCACAACCGATTGTACAACCCGAACAAAATAAGTCTTTTGAAGAGGATCTCGACACGCCAACACTGGAATGGGAAAATGTCAAATTGCCATCCAAGCAGATTTTTACCAATTGGCTAGAATTATGGCGCGGAAACAGTGACTTACTCGGACGTAGTGCAAATGTTGTGCAGGTTTTGGGCTCGATAACCGCTCTGTGCTGTGTTGACAAAAAGGGAATTCTATCGTGGCCAAATCCGACAGCCGAAAAGGTATTTTTCCTACGTGATTCAGCGGAGAAATCGTCAAAAATTAGCGAAACCAGTTTAGAATCGGAGGTAATTTTGGTTTGTAAATATTTTTTCTTTCTAATACATATTTCCTATAGGATTCACAAAACGAGAAAGCCGGTGCTATTGCCGAAGTGCTAGACTTAACACACGATCAGCACAGTCCATTTAAGTTGGAATTTGATGATCATGAATGGAAAGCACATATAAATTCATTAAAACCATTGGGTAAATATTTTCTGTTTTTAATTTATTTTATAATAATAATTAATTTAAAAAATTTGTAAACATTTTGAAAAAAAATTATGCAATTTCATAGGTCTAGCCGTTTTAGTAAATACATGTTGCCCGTTGACACAGGAACATTATGCACAGTTTTGTGGACATGTTTCGGCGGTGGCAATGTTAGATAAAGATTTGGTACCCGTTACCAATCGGTATGAAATCGTTGAGTCGCGATTGAATAGTTTTATGCATGGGTATGTATTAGACATACCGTTAATATTGCTTATTTTTGTTAATTAATTTACAATTTAATACAAATATATAAAAATAATTAAATTTTGTTTGCAAAAGCAGCAAACAGAGTTCTCAGAGCACAAATAGTACAAAACAGCAGCAAAATACATTGGATTCCGAGGGGGAAACCACTATACAAAATTTTGTCCCATGATTTCTGATTTCCGTGATTTCCGAAATAATTTGTCTCATGATTTCCCTAAATGGTTTCTTCCACGTTGAATACTCTCTTTAAATACAAATATTAAAATCACATATTATAATTTAATTTAATAATTATTACCCGGCAGTTATGAAATTACAATGTATATATACAATATGCATTTTAATTACATACACAAATCCAGGTATACACATATTTTAATTAAATTATTTTTAATTAAACATCGGATATTATAATTTAATAAAATATTTACTTTTTTCGATCGTGAGTGTCAACAAATTTAACAATTTTTATTCGCTTCGGCGAATATCTGGAGCCACATAATATTACAAAAATATTCACTTTTCGTTGATCAAAATTAGCCTGTTCCTAAATTTTTATTATAATTTAAATTCATTTTTAAATTATTTTTAAAAATTGTTTATTATAATTCCAATTTAAACTTAACAAATAAATATGCATTCGTGGTTTTTCGTCAAATTTCGTTCCTAAAAATCTCGTCTATTTTTTAAAATGTAAACTGCCTAGTGAGTTCCCATAGTATAAAAAAAATCGCAAAATAAATAAAATTCTCTGAAATCTAACGCATTCTTGCAATTCGGCCATTCTCGTCTAAAATCTATTAGTTAAATTCAGTGAGTTCTCATCGCTGGCAAATAGTGTCATCGATATCCGAAAATAATTTGTTTTAAAGGTATTGTGCCATACGTTTATTTTTTTAAATCAGCACTAGCTTTTTGTTTGTTTTACTAAATTAACTTGATTTTATTGAGCTTTTCTCATTTCGTTTGGTTTTTGGTTTGGTTTTTTTTGTTTAATTTAAAGAAAAAATAATTTTAAATAAAGCAGATTATTCATATACAGACGTTTCACAGCCCGAAAGAGACCATTTTCGTGATTGTGTCAAGCAAGTCAGAAAATGGTATTTTAAGGCAAATCAATACATATAATTGTAATTACCTCACAATGTATAGGAATATACAATAATTGGCTGATTTAATTTTACTGTAATATTTAAAATGGAATTAAAGTGTATTTAGTGATATGATGAAAGAAATTGTGTGTAGCGACATCTATGATTAATTACAAAATTTACGTGTTTAAAGAGAAGATTGTAGAAGTAGATGTCAATGTTGCAAATATTTCGTTTATAGTATGACTATAGTTTAATTAATATAATTATATTAATTAAACTATAAGTATGACAAATACACAGGGATTTATAATTTTTATTTTCAAAATTGAAATTATTTTTTTTAATAACCATTTATAAAATAAATTATAATAATAAATAAACTTTTATTTTATTTTAATATAATTTTTTTTAGCCAAGCGTTAGTATTCATTATGAAAATTTTAAAGGAATGTTAAAACCGTTAATATCAAAGGTGTGAATCGACATTCTATTATTGATAATTTTTTTTTAAATGAATTGGCAAAAACAAAAATATATTTTTTTAAATCGCTTAACATATATATTACCCTCCCCCAAGCGACGCCACAGAACCCAAGTGAAAATAAATTATTCCAAAATATTAATTTCTCATAATGGATATTACCGAACGATTTTCACCCACATTCTTTTATTTATTTAGATGTTGATAACAATTTTTATTAATTAATTTAATAACATCACAATAATAGCTATCGCCAAACACATTTAGTAATTTTATAGGGTTTGGTTTTTGTTGTTGTTTATTTTTCCACATTTAATTCGATGTCGTTTATTTTCAACAGAACAAAACTAATTTCAATAACTTTGTCTTGCTTCAGATTAATATTTTTTTTTAATTAAATTTCTAATTTATGTATTCGAAACATTTCAGTCGATGTTTATGTGAATTGGCCAAACAAATTGGATTTACCGACAATGCTCGTGAAATATTTCATTTGGAAGGACAGATTGCCAGTTATATGCATTTGGTAGGTTGAACTGTAAAATTTAGTCGGTTTTAATTAAATTGCTGGTTTTATTATTATCTCTGACTCTTCTTAAAATGTCTCAATAAATATTCCAGCAACCGGACGTTGTGCGCCGTGACATACGATTTGCCAGACAATTGCAAATAGCCTCTAAGGTTAAAGTTCCATTTCCACATTGTTTATCGGTGGTGATACGTGAGGCACCGGGTAATTCATTGCAGCTACTCACACAGGGTACAGCCGATATACTGCTGGATTGTTGTGATGATTATTGGGATGGAAAAGATCTGCGTCCGCTAGGTTGTCAGGAGCGAAAAAGAGCGCAAGTAACAGATTATTTTTTAGTCTAGAGCAGTTTTATATTATATTCTTTTAAAGGATTTCTATCAAAGAAGTGCATTGACCGCATATTGTACAGCATTTTCATATCGTCCATTGCGTCATGGCATCAGCGGAGCATTGGCTGGGGGTAAGTGTTACAGTTTGAGAAATGTATTTTTTAATTAAACAAACTGCATTACAGTAAAAACAGGCGAAACTGCCTATTTAGAACTGCCACCCGAGTCAAAGTATCGTATGACCCATGACGAACGATACTTTGACGAACGAATCAATATACAACATTCAATCAGCTCTGATTCCCTGTTGTTTAACGACAATAAAGAGGAAGACATTGCCGATGTTGAGGGTTGCTTTGAAATGCAATGTCATCAGGTATTTATCGGAATGGTGACGATGCAATATCAAGCCCAAACAGATATTGTTCAATTAATCGAACGTTTGGATAGGGCTTGCATACGCTTTGTGCATTTTAGCAAAGAAAATGAATTAAGATCTCGAGTATTTTCCGAGAAAATGGGCTTAGAATCTGGTTGGAATTGTCACATATCATTGTTGAGTGAAAGTACAAGGTATATTGTTAGGTTTTAAATTCCATCTTTTTAATACTTCACTTTTCCCCGCAGTACATTACCATCGCCGAAAAGTTCCCGAACATTTGCCAACAATCGACATTCAAACGTTGGCCTAAGTATAGAAAATGAAATAACCGGCGAGTGTGAATTGAATCGATTGTTGCCGCCAAGGTAATTAATTTTAAATAATTAAAAAAATATGTTTTAATGGTTTCCCACATTTAGTGGCCTAGAATCAAGCAAAAATTTAAGTTCCTCAGCACCGGGTGCCATATCGATACAGGACAGTAGTTTACAATTGCAATTAAATCAAACAAACGATTCGACCGATAGTTTTGATGTTGAGGTAAATATTAAGGTTTTTTTTTAATATAGAGTATTAATTTTTCTGCTTTAGATACGCGACCGAACGTCCAAAGATTCGGCTATGGAAGATGAAAATTGTCGATCGTTAAGTTGTTTGACGGACAGTAGCGAACAAAGTGCACCAGTTAATTTTGACATGTCAAATAGGGTAAGTACATTATTTTGCGCCCGCTTCAATATGAAAATTATTTTAAAAGTCTTCGAACGAATCGAATTTTCCATGGTTTTGAAAAATTGTGGCATAATTCACGATGGCGTCATCATCAAAATCCTCAAAAACTTCTTTTATTTTTGAATAATTCAATATGGTACGTTTAGCTTGCTCATTAAATGGTCGTCTCATATATTATAAAATATATTTGTATATTCGTTAAACTAAAGTAGTTTATTTTTTTAACCCTTTTGTACGTGGCTCACATTGAAAAAAATATTTATTAATTAAAATTAAAATGCATAAATATTTAGATATCCGATAACTTTCAATTTTGTAAAATATTAACAAAATCCAAATAATTTATATGGATATTTTAAAAAAGTTCCATAAAAATGGTTCTTAACCCTTTCATCACTCCATAGTGTGGGAGCATACGGCATCAACAATTTGCTTCCAACGCACTTTATTTCTTGCCAGAGCCTTTACTTCGTTAAAGTTTTCTTCGGCTTCGGCTTCGATCGGCGCTACGAATATTTAGGTCGTCCTCTTCTGCGGGTAATCCAATCAAGCGCCGACCGCGCTATGTAAACACTTGGTCGCCGCAGAGTGTTTTCCTTATTATTACTTATAATTGCTCCAACTTCGGCCTTTCGCTACAGATCTTGATTAGAGATTACATTTGGGTGGACGTAGAATATTTTCAATACGCGTTACAAGCATTTGGTGATAAAAACTTGGATGATTGACTTGATTGCGTTAGTCATTTTCCAAGTTTTACAACCATATAGTAAGACGGAAAGACAAACTACTGTCTAACTATACTTTCATATTATAATTTTTAAATTTTGTGAGATCTGTGAGGAGCTACATATGCTCCCGAGCATACCATGACCCTTTATATGTGCAAGATATTGTTCAAAAAAATATTCCTAACACATATGTACCTAAATCAAAAACAATTTTATTTCATATTACAATTAATTCGCAAGCGAAAGGGTTAAATATGACGTCATGCTAGAAATTCATAGAAATTGGCGAATTTTCTATAAATTGTTATGCAATTTAAAATAAATATAGCGGCTTTTTGAGCGTTTTTTGTAGTTGGAAGTCAATATCAACTAGATATTTATTTAGTCCATGAAATTTATTTTCTAGGCAAAACTACCACGTGGAATTGAAAACATACAACCACACATAGAGAATGTGGATAATGTCCCTCTGCTAGTTTCATTATTTACGGACTGTTCGGCCGAGGCAACGCGTGAGATGCTTGGCATAATGCAATCGTATGGTGAAATTGTTGTGTGCATCGGTTCCAGTGCGAGTAACTCAAATGCGGAAATATTTTTACAAGCCGACTGTAGCATTGCAATCGAACCACTTTATCCACAAGTCTGTCAGGACATACCGGCCTATACGGAAGCAAATATTCTAAATAATAGAATGACAATTAACTCTGACAATCACGTGCAAAGAAAGATATTAAAAATGGTTTGTAAATAAATTAATTTAAAAGAAAATTTAACAACTATCATTTCACAGAGACCAGAAGCACACCGAAATTCAACAATATCGCCAATATATTTAAGTCGTCTATTAAATTCCATTTCATGTTCGATATCGGCTTGTCGAGACGAAAATTTATCGATTGTATCACTTATTGAATTGTCGAGAAGATTTTCGAATGGCTTGTGGAGTTGTATTCAGGTATGCGGGAATGTCTACTTGTAATATTGCTACATGTTCTTGATCGATAAAGCATAAATTTTATGTGTTTAGTTAATTTTTAAAAACCTCTTCAGTAGTGATTGAATTAATAATAGTTAGATAGAAATTCAGATTCTTGACCAAATTTATTGGTATAAGTAAAAAGTGTATCTTATGTTAAGATACATTTTTTACTTATACCAATAAATAAAAATGTATCTTAACATAAGATACATTTTTTACTTATACAAATAAATTTGGTCAAGAATCTGAATTTATATCATAACTATTAATAATTAGAACCATATTTGTAAATCCTTCATGTTTCCATTAGTTTTGGGCATGCTGTGGCTGTTCATTGGCTGTCATGAATACATTGTGTGCTTGTCTCTCACTTCCACCATTATTAACACCATTAAGCCTACTGTACTTGATGGGCATTGCTGTTCCTATTTTATCAACAACCTTGGTGCGGATCGATGCCGATCCACAAGTTATGAATCGGGCGACGGGTAAAAAGCAAACTAAATTCGATTCCAAAGTTTTTTTTTTCGTCATATGCTGTTATGGTTGTAAATTTTTGCCAACAATTTTAATAATGGTAAGTTAAGTCAATTTCATTTTGTTCGTTTTTCCTAAAAAATCTTTGCCCATTTTTCAATATAGATGCTATGCTATTGTACATTTATGTCCCATCCAATTGCCCTATTTAACACGGACAATAATGATTTTGCAACAAACTTAGACTGTTCACGAATTTATATATTTTTTGCAGTGGTGCTGCATTTCGGTAAGTACTTTTTAAAATGTTTTTTAGAAAATAAGCAATAAGAAGCGTCCTTTTTCGAATAAAATGGGAGAACCAGAAGATTGTAACTTAAGTAACTAGAAAACACAGGCCTACAAAATGAAACTTGTTTTTTGGTGCAGCTTTCACATCAACTTTTGTAGGATAATTGTGGGTCGATAAAAATCTCAACCATTTTTTATGCAGCACTGGTTTTTAAGATATGGCCTATTCGCCATTTTGAAAACATAAGAAAAATTAAAATTTGTTATTAATTAAAAATTAAATTATTGAAATGAAAATATTTTTAAAAACATCTTTATGCATCCTAAATATACAACCTCAAAAGAAACAGATATCAGCAAGTACGTGGATTAAATGTCTAACTACTCTGTGTTTGCTTTTTCATTAAAAAAAACCAAATAAATAGTTGTATGAAAATAGTACAAGCCTTTGTTTAGGTCAAAATGGTCAAATTGCCGGGACTATGTAAAAGTGTCCGTCTCTCTGTCAGCAAAATATTACCTACATGAAAGTTTTACATCAGTGGACGGATTTGGCCAAAATTTTGAGGTGGTGAGTTTTAAGAGGTTTGTAGTTCTGGGCTTGCATTTGGAGTCTCTAGGTCAAAGATGAAGGGTTGCTCCCATACGATTATTTTTCTAAAAATGGGCGAAAAATATGAGCATATAGATACAGTTTTTTTACCAGTGAGCCAAATTTAGGTGGGAAAGAGTTTTTAGTAGTCTGATATTTTGGTATTGGATTTAGTCTCTTGGTTTAAGCTGAAGGGGCTCCGACTAGATTTGTTTTTTTTCTTCTAAAAATTACCGAAAAATTAATATACAGAAAGTGTATTACCAGTGGTCGGATTTGGACATTTTTGGTAAGAAAGAATCCCATACTCTTAAGAAAGTCTGTAGTTCAAAGGGGATACAATTTTTGTGTTGCTAAAAATGGCTCTTTAATTTAAGCATATATATATAAATTTTTTCCTGGTAAACGGATTTAACTTGAAATCTATAATATAAAGCAGGAATGTGAGGATGAAATTTGGTGCGGAAAGAAACTAAGTTTTTAATCGGTTGAAAAAAGTAAATATTTTATATGAAAACTGCGTTTCAATGATTAAATATTATCAAATATTTTTTAATTATATTTAAAGTAAAATTGAACAAAAAGAATTTTTACGAAACAAATGATTAAAAATAATTTTAATAATTAATAATTCCAACTATTTTTTATTTAATTCCGTGCGGTTTCAAGTATAAGAGATCCTGAAAATTAATAAATAAATTAAAAATTTTGAAGTTAACTGATTTTATATTTAAATAGATTACAAAAAAGTATATAGTATGAGCATTGAACAATAGTACAAATTAGTATAGACCAATTATTAAAGAAAAGCTTAAATTAAAAGGATTTATTACAAAACGATGCATCATCTGAATCGGATTCTTGAGTGTCTGTGTCGATGTACAGTCGGCTAACATCACTGTCGTCGTCGCTTACATATGACATGGCCTCTGAATTCTCTGTAGCCATAAAAATATTATTAACCTTTGTCGGTACAGTTTTAGCGGCCAATGATTCAACTTTTACTATTTTTAACTCGCTATTATTTAAATTCTTAAATTCATCATTCCCTTGGAGCGACTGCATATCATCAGCTGGACTTTCAGGTGTTACAAATTCACAACTGATAAAATAATTGCTTATCCTACCAATGTTCTGGAATCGTTCGAATTTCTTATTATGAAAACGAACATTGCTGCGACTTAGCTGATGGCCAGTATTTGTTTTGAAACACTTTGAAATGTTTTCATTGGCCAATTTTGCAGCCATCCGCTTATTGCCTTTCCAAACAATGTCCGATTCAAATGATCGCATCGAAGAATTTAATGTTGCACTACTGCTGATATTTTCACTTTCTTTCCACAACTTGTTATTTGATTCAAACGATTTACCAGAATAACTTGATACTTTATCCATCGTTATAATTTATTAATATTTTTGCAAATTTGGCAACAGTTCTGAACAAATCTCGAATGTTATCTAAATTGTTCCCGCTTAATAAAATCCTTTTATAATTTTGCATTTCAAATTTCTAGCACCGAACCTGAGCGTATTAACACAGGTTCAAAATATTTTATAGTTTTCGACCAGATGTTCGTACTGCCATAATTTTATTTACGTAAATAAAGGATTAGGGATTTATTACCTGTAATAGAATTTTGATTTTTTTTTTAATAATTAAGTGATTAATATTTTTGGAGATTCATCGCATTAAATTATAGGTTTATAATTTATAAATTTATTACTCTTAATAGGATAATTTAATATTGTTATTTTATCTAATGATTTTATAGCATGCTCTTTAACATATTATTATTTTATGAAGTTACATAGGTTATTATTTCTGTTCAACACCAACTTATAGGAATTATGTGTCTTTCCCCAAAATATATTTATACTTAAAAAACAATATTTATTTAAATGAATACCATTTGATTATTTTATTCCTAATATCAGTAATATTTATTTAAATAAATAAATCGTAAAATAACAAATTATATATATACCCGAAAAACGAATTTAATTAAATTAATTAATTATTAAAGCTTATCGGGCTTAAATATAAATAAATTTTAAAAAATTTCTAAAGAATCTATTTTAGTTAAGTTATATTTATTTGATTTTTGTCTACTCAGGCATCAGCGAATTTTTTAATGGTACGCTTCGGCGGAACAGACAAGGGTTCGTGGTACAGCGTTTTATTCAACAGTTTGTATATCTGTATCATAGTATTCGTGGTATTTGAAAATTCCAACAAATTTGGATTTATAAACAACAAATATGTAAAATAAAATGTTCGGCGAAAAATTCAATTTGATTTCACTATAAGATTGATTGTTTTAGAAAAAAAATCGAGGATAATACATTCCAGGATAAGACCCACGGCAATTTTTTGTATCAAAAGGATAACCGAAAAGAATGCGTTAAATCAAGCTTAAGTACTTGGAGTTCGGTATGGAACGTTCCGGCGTTCAAGGGTTTCCAACTCTGATCCGAACAATTCATGGAATTGATTGATCGAAACGATTATCTTCATGGTATTTGTCAGTGCAACTCCTAAACTTAGCATTTTATAAAAATCCTAACAAATTTGGATTTCTAGACAGGAGACGTATACTAACAAATATGTAAAAAAATGTTGTCCGGCGAAAAATGCAATTTGATTTCATTAAAAGTAAGATCCCTTGATTTAGAAAACAAAACCTAGGATTATGCGTTCTAGGATAGAAGGATAAGAATAGGAAGACCCACGGCAAAAAATAAAATACAAAATATGAACAATTAAATATTGAAAAAAATAGGAAAAATAAAAAAAAATGTTGATGATCAGTTCAAATCGGAAAAATTCAATTTAGTTTCCTTACTAAAATTAGCAATAGATTTATTGATATAAAAATCATTCTTAATACTAAGTGGAAGAGAATTCCAAACCACAGGAACTGAAAATTCAAATGAATTACAATGACTTTGAGCCGGAGCAAAAATAGGGCTCCTAGTACGACGAGACTGGGACCACTTTATAAATGTAAATATAAATAAATGTAACTTGGCTTTCCGTATTTCGCAACGAAACACATCAAACGATATTTAAAAAAATTGATTTAATGAATGGGGA
>JANSTW010063610.1:0-10998 GCA_027564275.1 Diadocidia ferruginosa
TTTCTATTTTTCAAAATTTCATCGCGATTACAAGACTTATTTATTCTATACTAACCGTATATAAATAAAAGTAATAATGGATGTTTATTGTATTATGTATAATGTATAGAATATATTATGGGAATTTATAAAAAATAAAATAAAAAAAAAAAAAACTGAAAAAGTGATAGGAGGCCATTTCGACATTTTGTATATACACTTTTACCCTAAGATAATTTTAGGGGTATGAGCCTAAAATTAGCTTTTATAATTTTTAAAAGGCAACAATTATTTGATTTTGCTTTTAAAAATTTAAAAGACTATAACTTGCGGGCACAGCAAAAATATTATTTTTGTTTTGCCCATTTACGACTAAGGGGAAGCTTTTATAAACAGGGACGTCATTTCAAGAAATTGTTGGGGATGGCAAGAATTTTTTGTATGTATAATATACAACTCAATTTTAGGTCGTTTTAGCAGCGGCGTATTATGATCTACGAAGGCCCCTAGGCAAGTTTGATTTTTGAATAGAGAATTAATTTCTTTAGGGGGGACTTACAGACTTACTCTGAATAAATTTGAATTATAAATTAAGTTTTAGGAACTATTTTATGTATAATACTTACATCATCATTAAAATATTCATCATCAAAATCGGTATTTTCCTCTGAATTTTTGTTTGTTTTATTTTCTTGAAACTCTGCAACAGTATGCCCATTATTATATGGTTCATGTTCTTCATATTCATCATTATCATCATCATCATCATCATCATCATAATAATTGCTATCATCTTGCTTTAAAATTGTATTTTTTCCAAGTGTTCCTTTTAGTGGCTGATGTGATAATGATGGATGCATTGTTATTGGTAATGGAGCTTTTGTGGTAAACTTTTGTAGAATTTCATATCTTTTATCCTGCGTTTTCCTATGCCAGTAGTGAGAAGAAGGTGATGTTGTTGTAAGTGTTTTAATTATTGTTGAGTGATGGAAATCATCATAATGAAAGTTTTTCTTTAAATTATCTTCTATGTGAAACTTATATCCTTTAATGTGTGATGGAAAACGGGTAGAATGTAATTTATGATGAAAAAGTGGTGGTCGAGATGTAGTGGTGATTGTGTTCGTTGTTAGTAAATCAGCTCTTGAATTGTGATATTTGCTTTGATATTTTGTCGGCTGAAATGCATGTGCTGCCTCGTCTATTCTAGCGTTCAAGTTTTTTGAGGATACAATTGTATTATCTCTATGATTGTGCGGATGATGATGGGGATGCTTAAAGCGCACATATTTATTATCTTTAGTTAATGTTAGACCACTTTGTATGCACAATAATAAAACATAAAAAATATATAAATTCCATGTGAACAGTTTAATGCATTTCATTTTCATTTTGTCTAATATTTATATGCTCTGCTATATTTAATTTTAATTATTTCTTGTTAATTTTTACCAGATTTTTATTTTATAAGATTCCATTTATCAAATTATCTGAAATCACTTTAATATAACATTGAACATTTTTTAACACGATCGAATTTTTCACATACAAATTTTACATAACATTTGAAAAGATTTCGTTTGCGCGCACCCACCGCATATACTGAAGAAAACACATTGCTTTAAACTGTTGAATTGAAATCGTCGGTATTTTAATTTGTTCATATTTTTTGTTGATCAATTATAATATATTTTTATTAATTCGATTCTAAGGAAAAATAAATTGGTTGTGCATTTTTTTTTAAATTGATTTTGTTGATATATTTATATATATGTGGCTATGAAGTGTGATTTAATTCAATGATTCATATATACAGGAATAGATACAGACGAGTAGTATATTATAATAATTTTTCTTTTAATTTAATAAAATTTTCTAAAAAATAATAAATATATCGCTATATAAGTTACGAATGGATATAAATAAAATTTAAAATATTAAAAAAAAAAAAATGATATTGGCGACAAGGTAACAATAAATACATTAACAACCAATGAAAATATCTTTCGCAGCATCGTGGATAAAAAATAGTGTTTTGCCAGTTATTTAAAAATATAAAAAATATTTTTAATGCACATATTATTATAGTCTAAAAATCCTGGTTTTTGTTATAAAATGTACCTTTTGTATAATTAACTGTTTTTATATACCTACCACAAAAAAAATGCTTCCTTTTTAAACAAGTATTTTTTGTGGTTGTTAGGTACAGATTGCAGTACATATTATATAATATGTACGATGTACCTCTATATACTACCACCTCATTTGAAATAATTAAAACAATAAAATGTAAGTCAAGTGTGTATAATGTAGAAAATAATTTGCGATATTTTTTTGTACAAAGGAGTCGAGTGGGTTGAATTTAAGGTACATTCTACAGTATATAGTATATATGGGCGATTCTATGTCAGAAATTTCACCCTCTCTCTATCGAAATTTTTGAGATAAAAAGCTTTGTGAGGTCTTAAATTTTTCGTGCAAATCTATATTTTTATTTTTAACCAAAAATCAATTTGGTGAACACAATATGGCGTCCAGATTAAGGACGTGTTGAGAAAAAAAATATTTTATGTACAAAAGTTACACGCATACAACAAAAATTGTTTGTTGCTACCATATTTTTTGTTAAAATCAATATGGAGTACAAATTAGGGACATGTTGAGAAAAAAAAAATTATGTACAAAAAGTAACACACATTCTTAACTGTAACATATTATAAATAAGTGTCCCAAAATTTATGCAAGATTTGAATCTGACGCCGTGAGGTAAAGTGTTTCTAATAAAAAAAAGAGTTTGACAGCAATTATTTTATCGACCGTATTTATTTTGATAACTTGAATAATCGGACAAGCGGTCGTTGGGGAGAGGGATCTATTATTTCAATAAAAATGCACTAAGTATACTACTTGTAGACCACAGGCCCACGTTCATATACCTCATGTGCTCAGCACATTGCTGCGCTATCAAAAAGACTGTTTTTTACTGTTTCGGGTCTACGCCCAGTCATCAGAAAGGCTGAGAGACTCCTTCGCATATAGATACTCACCTTTTTATTTAAAAGTAAAAATGTTGTTGACGTCCTACAACAATTATTAGGAAAGAAGAATTATTTTATCGACCGTATTTATTTTGAAAACTCGAATGGGCAGAGCACATAAGGTATGAACGTGGGCCTGTGGTCTACAAGTAGTATACTTAGTGTATTTTTATTGAAATAATAGATCCCTTTCCCCAACGACCGCTTGTCCGATTATTCAAGTTTTTACAGCTAATATAGTTAAGGGTTAATACAAATGGACAACAAGATGGTGCCACATGCCATATTATCATGTGAAACAATTGAATTACTTCAAGGAGAAATTTCTTGCCCCTAGATCATGTGATTTAACGCCACTGGATTTTTTTCTATGGAGTTTTTTAAAGTCACAGGTCTATGCCAACAAGCCTCTATAACCACCCGTGCATTGAAGGAAGAGGTCCAACGCTGTATGGTGGTGGACATTTTTGAAAAAGTAAAGTCATGGAGGCCATATTTCCGATGTGTTATTTCATACATTAACCTTATATAGACTATGTACATTATGTTCCAATAAAGATATTAAAATATATTTAAGAGTTTTTCTATTTAATTCAAATCTTGCGTAAATTTTGTAGCATCTTACATATAATATATTCTTTCAATAGGTTTATAATATTTTTCAGAATAAAAATGGCGAACCAGACATGTCAGACCAAAATTCAAAATTCTCCTTATTTTGATGAAACGATGCCACCGGGAGGTTTTCCAGAACACTAATTACGAATCTGATGATAAAATTTAAAAATGTAAAATGGCGAATCCAATATGGCGGATAGAAATGCATAACATGACTTGAATTCGGTGAAAACTTATATTTCGAGGTTTTCGAGTTCGCTGATTATACGAATCTGATGGTAAAAATTTATTTATTTAAAATGACGGATCAAACAATTGCTTGAGTTAGATAAAAAATTGTTCTACGAGGTTTTCTTAAATAAATAACCATAACATTTTTTATAAATATGCCCCTTATCTGGACGCCATATTTTGTCTGCCATATTGATTTTAAAAAGGCGCCATACGATTTAAAAAAATATAGATTTGTACGAAAATGTTAAGACCCCTTTTTACCTCAACAAACTGAGATGGACAGAAGGTTTTGATGGAGAATCGCCCATATATTTACATTGTACACTTATTTATTTAACATACAATATCACTGTGCTACCATTTGTGTACCAAAAACCACAACCTTTCAGTTATATGTATATACTAACATAATATGTTCCATTATATCAAAGTTACGTAACTTGTTATAAAATAAAAAACACTCTCGTTCTAACATAGGAACTTTTATGTCTTTTTCATTATACTAAGAGTTTCCTTTCAATTGTTGTACGTATATAATGTACAACAAAAAAATGTTGAAAACATTTCCTTTTTTCGGAATTGTTTTTTTGTATGTAGTAGGAAACGAAAAAAACATTTAATAATAATTGCACTTTTTTTTAAAAATAATTAAAAAAAGTGTAAATAATTTCTATATAATGTACCTGCTTGCCAACGATGTACACACTTTACTATTATTTTACATTGCTGAACCGAAAGGATGGAAAATATTTATTTTAATTTTGAAAAGGAAAATTTTATATACATATGCGGAAAATCTGCAAAAAAAGTTTTAGTGAAATGACAAAATACTGTTTTTTTAGGATTAAAAAAAAAAGTGCTAAAAAGCAACAATTTTTCAAAAGGAAAAACATGTAAAAAGGAAAATATTTGTATCATACGCGGATTACGGTTAGTGGGTTTTATGCAAACAATTTTTGTGTTGTAACTATATGAGACATTTTCTATATGGTGAGCAAACATTTTCACTCATCATCATAAATTCAAAACAAATTTTTTTTTAATTTTTTCATTCCGCATTTCAAATTAAGATATGCGTTTTTTTGAGACGATTTATTGCTTTCGTTAAATTTCTAAACAAAAACCGCACAATTATTCAAGACAAGGTGTGTGCATAGCATATAGGTACCTTGATTTTATGCAATTATACATTTAATAAATATTTCAAACTGGACAAATTACTTTATTTATGTTTATAATGTGCCAATTAGAAAATATTTTATGCTGTAAAAATATATACATAAATTTGTTATCGATATTTTAATTATTGTGTGTAAAACCGCGTACATTAACATCATTTATTTATTTTACAACCATGCGGGGTTTTCCCGTATAGATAATAAAAATATTCGATGTCGTTTAAATGTTAATTGAGATTTTATTTTATATATTTTTTTTAGGTTTATCTTTTTATTTATGAGACAGTATGACACTGAAGGAGCTACATGCAATATAGGATTTATTTAAATTAGTATATATATAACTGATAAATTAAATTGATCTAAATTTGAGCCGGTCAGAGTTTAATTCGCATAACTCCACATTTGTTTAACAATTTTTTTTAAAGATCAAGTTTTTAGGGAGCAAAAGCTCAAGAGATTATATAAAATAAATCAAATCATTCATCTAACAGTTATAGTATACGTAAAATATTAAACAGAGAAGATATACAAAGTATGTCCGATCGCTGATGAGTTTCATGAGGAAACAAAACAAGCTTGAACATTGCTGTAAAAACCCATATTTTTATAAAAAACATCATAATATAAAAAGTTTAATATTGAAATAAATCAACATAAATGTAAACACTGCAGTTGTTGGCTTCTTAAAATGTGTACAAACAAAATTTAATTTTACATCAAAAATTAAGTAATATTAAAAATTACTATAATACAAAAATGATCAATTTTCATAGCTTATTCCAAAGTATATTATAATTTTTTTCTACTTTCGTTTTTATATGGGCAAGTTAACCTATTAAGTTAAGTTAAGTTACGAATAAATAAAAATAAATAAATATTAATGTTTTTCACTTGTATATACAGAACACAATCATTGTACAAATTTTGTACTGTAGTTAATATGAAAGAATTCCTTTTTAGTATTAAACATAATTTGCATACATTTCCACATAATCCTTATTTTTTGCATCATGCTTCAAATTCACTAAAAATAAAATTCACATATCGTTTGTCTTTAAATTAAATTGCGTCAATTTTTATTACAAAAATCTATTTAAATGCACTTCAATTAACATTATTTGTTTATATAGCAAATTTTCACTATATTTTGTCATTTGTGGGGCACATATGAAGATGCGATGACAACATGTTATGTATATATATTATATAGTAAAACAATTCACACAATTTAAAATTAAAATTATTATTAATCGGCCACACATTTTAATTCTTAAAATAAACACAATAAATTACAATTATTTATATAATCGTATACAACAGTGATCAGACAGATCATCTGTATATATATAGCAGTCAGTATAATATACAAAGATTGTTTGAGAGGATCGCGCAAAATGAAAATTATAATTTGTTTTTTCTCGAGAAAATCTCGATCGCGAAGAAAATGTTTGGTGTGAGTGTGAATTTTTTCTTTTAGCGACAATCGACCGACGTGTTCTTATTATCACAGCAAATATTCAACTGAAATTGATGAAAAAAGTCCACTATTCGACACAAGAATCAGAGTCAGTCTCGCACAACATATTATTATTATATGAAGCCACCACATCTCAGTAACAAAAAAAAAGAAAAGATTATTCTGCTGATTTTCTGTTGGAAAAATTATTATCGTTCAGTCCAGTGGCGAATAGTCCATATGGAAGCAAGGGAAGCATTGCTACCCAAAGCTTTAAAAAAAACCTATCACATATGCTAACGATCGATATATAACCACTTGGACTATACGAAAATCAAACTATTGTATAAACAGGAAACTTATCGGTCTATTTGCTTCCAATCATTTATGGCTCTTTACCAATGTATTCTGTAAATTCTTCATCGGAAATTTTAGCTTGTATTAAAATTATATAAAAGATTGGAAACAAAGAGACAAATAAATTCTCCTCATACACAATTTTTCCTTTACGTGGTAACATAATTAGTCAATTCTTCTGCATTTGGGCGTTTTATCATTGGGTGTTATGTCCGGTCACCTTTAAGTTTTGTGAACAAAAAATGCAATCGAATTAAGGAAATAATTTGTATAGAAGATGTGTTGAGTGTACCGTATACTGTATAGTGCGTATACAACAATTTTGAGTATTGCTTCCCATATGCCTTGAATCTCACGCTTCGGCACTGTCTTTCACATATATGAGACATGCGAGTAATTTATATACCTAATAAAATATTTAAATACAATATTTACTATTGGATATGTACGTACAGTATACAAATAACACAATTTTATGTAATAAAAGAAAAGAAATGAAAAGAACAAAAGAAAAACCCACAGCATTTAACTTTTTAGTTGATTTTATAAAGTTAATATACAAATTTACAAAGCGCATTCATTGCATTCAATATTTATGTTATATGCACATTTTCATATTAAATGGGACTTGATGATGTGTAATGGAAATTGATGAATGAACTTTAATAATATACCTATATAGTTAGATATATCCAACTATATTTATTGTCTAATTCTTTGTTTGGTTGATCGATTGCGTGGTATGCTATATTGAAATTACATATTTAGCTGCCATAGAGGTTCTACATTCTCTATTTTAAAGTTAGTTACTTTCCTCGATCAGATATTAATATAATTTGTTACATTATGTTTCACTGTACATATAATATATAAGTGTATGTTGGATCAACACAATTCATTATCAAATCTATACATCATATAAGCACGAAGCGTATAGATATTGGAAGCACAATGTTTTTCTATGTAGCAAATGTAGGTAATCTTGCTTTCTTAGTAACAAGGAGTTTTTTTTATAGTAAATGAAAAACTCTCTTTAGATAATTTAAACAATAAAATAAATAATAAATTATAATACACAAGGCCTAGTCAAATCTTAGAAGAATTATTTTATCGACCGTATATATTTTGAAAACTTGAATAATCGGACAGGCAGTCGTTGGAGGAGAGGGATCTATTATTTCAATAAAAATGCACTAAGTATACTACTTGTAATAAGAGATCCCTTTCCCCAACGACCGCCTGTCCGATTGTTCAAGTTTTCAGTAATTATTATACTATTTTCGATAAATTTGAAATTTAGGATTAGGCTGATTGGTCAACGAAAAGTGAATTTTATTGTAATAATATTGGCTTTAGCTTTCGCCTAAGAATTTTTCTTCTACCGAATAGCCTGTTTCTAAATTTCTAATTTGTTAATATTCACGGTCGAAAAAAATTCAATATTTTATTTTAGTTTTTGATGTGTATACATTTTACAAATTAAAAAAAACATACTGCATAGCAGGACCGTATCCAGGATTTTGTCTTAGTCATATGAAAAATGTTTTCTGGTGACCGCAGATTTTTTACCAATAGGATAAGGTTTTTTTTCTTCAGAAAGAAGAAAAGTATAAAAGAAACAACAGATTCAGCGAGTAAAAAAAGAATATCGAAAATCTGCCTCGGGGGAGTTTGAACCACTAAAACCCCCTGGCTACGGCCTTGCTGCGTAAATATGCGCCCGGAGGGGGGAGGGCAAGGGTAGGCAGTTCCCCTTCTGGATTAAAAAAAAAATTACACATATTTGTTTTGATTTTGTTGCTTACTTTTACAACGTATACTAACAAATATTTAGAAATATTTATATAAAACTGCTTGGTTGTGTGAATAAAATACGTCTTTTAACTCAATATCACCTGTATGTCTTGTTTTTATGGGCTTAATTTTTCTTTTCTTCTATAAATTCTGCTCGCAGCTCGAAAATCTAGACACAAAAAATTTCTCTTCAAAAAAATCTCTAACTCAATTAGCTGTTTTTGGCATTAGAAAATTAAACATTTCCAGAATAAAATAAAGGAATCTGTGTGTAGAGCAATTGTAGAGGTTAAATACAATAACACTGAAAAATTTTCTGACTTGTGTTATTCATTTTTGCTTTAATTTAAGGTGCTGATTATTAACATGAATACTAGTTATTACCACAAAACTGTTTGAGTTAACCTACAGAACTTCAAAAAGTTTAATTTTTTTATGGACCAGTGTAAAATGAATTTATTATTAACAAATAAAAATTTGCTACGAACAAAATTAAATTTAAGCTTCAATCCAAATAATTCTTTTCACAGAATCAAAACCTATAGCGTACAAACTGCAATTAACTAACTACTAACGCAAATTTTACTAATAAAAGTGTCTTTTGTGATACATAGGCATTACTTTTCGTGTTTTGTGGGTATTTTTTAAGACAAATTTCCCGACGAGGTAGTGGACTTTTAATGTTCTATAAATGTCAACATTATCATAAATTATGTTGATTTTAGACCATTTTGAAATTGAAATTTTGATTGATATTCTGAGATGTGAAATCATAGAAATCGTTAGAATATCGTTAAAATCTGTCAAAACATTGAAAATGAAATTATTATATCTCAAAAATGGTCATATATTTCTTAAGCTATTTAAGTTTGTTTTAAGAAATTTATCCAATAATTTAAAAAAAAATTAAGATATAAAGGGAAGCATCCATGTACCAGAATTTCGAGCTTTCGTAAGCGGGGTTTTTTGTGCATATCGATATATAATATGTTTAAATGTAATTTATATTATAGTTATGTTTATAAAATTAGTTTGTGGAACTAATAAAATATTTAAAACGATTTAAATTTTAAACATTACTTCTATATAAACTGATGCGTGCATTGTTTGGATATTGTTCAAATAAAACCACATTGTTTTGGTTTATTTGTACAGAATTTTATATGCATTACACACAATATAATATTATATAAATCTACAAAATGTATCTGAATAATTTCATCTATATCTATAGTGATATTGAATGTGCATTTTATTATTCTGTATACACAAAGTCATGTTGTATATATATAAATAATAGAGCTATATAGGTTTTTAGAGCCATTTTAGTTTTAATAGTTTTTTGATTAATTTTACTTTACATAGTTTTCTAAATAGTCCAAACTATATTCTACTAATAAAGTATTCCTTTGGGCTACTCTAAATCCCATATAAACTCTATATCTGCTGCTGGGGTGGTTTTAAAAATTATTTTCATTCAAATAGTTATATATACTTTTACCATTCATTATATAATTGGATAATATTTACAAATCACGATGAGGCATTATAAATATCTCGCAGTAATACAATAAAATTTTATTAAAAAAAGACCATCTGTATTTATTATATATATATATGGGTTCATTGTTCGCCTGTCACACGTACGTTTAATGTTGTGGCGGCATGTGTTAATATTATTTTATTCTGTATAATTGCAATATATTTTGTACACAATAATTGCTTATGTGAATAGAATTCAATTTTCAAATATTTATATAATTGCTGAAAATAAAATCCCTATTAATATTTATGTTTTATTTGCCATAATAAACATTTCATTTGAGTTCTAATAAATATCTCAAATATTTGTCTGTATATTATAGCTATTAGCTTATAATTGTTATATTATTTTAATCCGATTTATATAAATTATTTCTTATTTATTTTTTTAAATATTTTCGACCGTTGATTTAAAATATGTAAATATTTGAAAACAGGCTTACATCGCTCTATAATTCAAAACAAAGTTATTCTTAAATAAATGAATCGATCGGCCAGACATTCTCAGCCATACTGATGATGGGACGTATAGGTCCCGAAACGAGTTTTAAGCGCTGAGATTACTCCACAGTCCACACCTTTTTTGTTTAATAAATAAATTTCAGGCTTTGGGTGAAGAAAGTTAGTCTTCTAGTCATTTATTTGAGAATAACTTTGCTGTGAATAAGACCGATTATAGCCTGTTTTCAAATATTAACATTCATATACAGTTTTATGTTGCATATTATATTATACTAGCTGGTACCCGGCGTGCGTTGCTACGCTCAAGAATGAAATACTCGTTGTTTAAAATTGTGGG
>JANSTW010063621.1:0-10997 GCA_027564275.1 Diadocidia ferruginosa
AAAGAAAAATACGTTATTCATTATAAAAATCTAATTCAAGCATTAGATCATGGATTGAAATTAAAGAAAATACACAGAATCTTGACATTTAACGAAACTAATTAGATGGAGAAGTACATAATGTTGAATACAAATTTGAGAAAGAAAGCCAAAAATGATTTTGAAAAAGATTTCTTTAAACTAATGAACAATGCTGTATTTGGAAAAACAATGGAGAATATTCGAAACAGAGTAGACATTCAATTGGTGACTGATGAAAATAAAGCTTTAAAATTAATTAGAAAACCAAACTTTAAAAATAGTATAATCATTCATGAGAATTTATTGAGTATTGAAATGGAAAAGACAAGCTTAGAATTCAACAAACCAATCTATGTAGGATTCAGTATCTTAGATTTGAGTAAATATTTGATGTACGAGTTTCATTATGATGTAATGTTGAAGAAGTACCGCGGAGCGATAGACTCTGTTTATAAAGATAAATTGGCTCTGTGTTATCAAGACACTGACAGTTTGATATATGAAATTGAAACTGAAGATATTTACAAAGATATGAGTCAAATGAAAGAATGGTTTGACTTCAGCGATTATCCAAAAGATCATCCATTATATGATGAATTCAATAAGAAAGTGATTGGAAAGTTCAAGGATGAGTTGAATGGAAAGATTATGGAAGAAGAAGTGTTTTTGAAACCAAACCAATATGCGTTCAGTGTTGACGGTGAAGAAAAAAAGAAATCAAAAGGAGTTAAGAAAAATGTAACCAAAACATTGAAATTGGAAGACTTTAAACGATGTTTGTTTGAAGGAAAAGTTACTCGAAAAGAGCAATTCATGATTCAGGCTAAAAGACATCTGATTTATACTTTAAAACAGAACAAAGTTGCATTGAATGAAGACGATAAAGAAGAGTTTAAAAGATATATTTGTAATAATAAATTTAACACATTAGCGCATGGACACTATAAAATTTAAAACTATAGTAAACAATAGCAGATACACTACTGGTCAAATTTAAAATTTGAGGAAATTGAGTCAAGTCTTCTATTTTCAAATTTCGACAAAAAAACAGTTGACAAGACTTTTTCGACATTTTTAGCCGGTAATAGTATCTTAATATTAAATTTTTCGCTGTTGTTAATAGTTTGAATAGGAATATTGGATGTTTTCTTGTATATTTGTTCTTATAATTACTTTATTTTATTAGATTAATTATATGTTATTCTTATTTACATTTAGTACTTTTTAAAAAAAAATTTGCATATAACACACGCAGTTCAATTACGATCAGAATGAAAGTTGTACATACTATTACTTATATAGTAACGCATTAATGCTGAAATTTTGAAGATGTTTCTAATTATATATCGACCAATTTACGCATTCAAATTTGCGCGCTTTTTTGTCTTGGCATTATGTGTTAGTTTTGAAAAAAATTTTTTGTGCTCCATTGCATTGTTTTGTATTTTCATTTGGATTTTTACTCCGTTATTATTATTAATTTTAATTTAGTATTCACGTTATGCAGTTGTGTATTGATTTGCAAGACCATAAAGGAAAATAACATCGTGATTATATCTGCACGATAGAAAATGAGGTTAGGATATAAGTTTATTTAATCTAATAATATGTATCTGTTTTATTTAGGCGTCAATAGATCAATTGAGAAATGATATTCAACATGAACTAATAATCAAATCGTCTCATCAAGAACTCTTCTTCAATGGAACCAAACTTTGCTTCGGTACTTTGCGTGAAGCCGGAATTAAATACAGAGATACCGTTGTTGCGGTAAGTTGATTTTTATTGAACTCTTTATTATTAGATTTGCTTTTATAAGTTGTTGAGATCTCATACTATGAATTTTGCCTTTTTCAGAAGTAGCATTATTAAATCTATGTTTAAACTCAAAATTTTTGCTTTAGAAACACTCTCACACCGATCATTGGGCGACTTATCTCGAATGTGTTGAGAAGTTTAAAGTCGAAGAAAATCCAGATTTGAGAAGTGAATTTGCCGAGGCTGCCATAGGAGAGTACAAGACGCTCAAACAGTCTTCCTTTTTTGACGTTTACACCAATCTTCGTAAGGAATGGCTTGGCTTGCATCCGCTAATTGCACGCCATCTCGACCTGATGCCAAAATATATTAAAGATGCTGCCACCACGTACTTTATGAACAAGTTTGGAATATCGAAAGCATGTGTAACTTGCAAAGATGTGATCACCGGAACTCGATCGGCTATTCATTGCAATGTAAATGTTGGGAAAATTGTTTACAGATACAGAATGAAAACGAATCATAGAGCAGGAACCAGCAGCAGAGGTAATTTTACTTTGTTTAAATTTTGTTTAATTTTACTTTATTTTAGTGTCTCATTTCAAACTAAATTTAATTGAACTCTACATCTACAAGTTGTTGGAAGCCATCGTTATCGGGCCAAAAGTGTTTTTCGTCGAAAATTCTATCGGACGTAACCGAATTGTCTATATTGCAAGTGAATTCATGGATAGTTTTCGCACATTTGCGCAGTATTCGGACGGAATGTCAAAATCAGGTAATTCGCACCCTAAACATTTCCAATTTTAATTGTGCAATGTTTTAGAAAATTCCGATGATGTTCGCAAACTTCTTGTAAAAGTTCACTTTTTGAGCGTGTATCTTTGCCTAAGCGATATCAAGACAGATAATTTTGGAATGGTCGAAGAGAACGAAGAGAAAAAGCCGATTATTGTTGACTTCATTTCTACAAACTACCAAAACATCATGGAAAAGTTTTTGGACCGCTCTAACTGCATTTTTGGACTACACTATAACTTTGCTGATTTGTTACAAGGATGCAATCCGTCCGACCGTCTCAAAATTGCACAGGAATCAGTGAATAAATGGGGTTTGGTAGCCAAAGTATATGAGGTTTTAAAATCTTTCAACGAAGATAAGAAGACTTTTGGTCGAGTAGATTTGGAATTTGCTAAAGAAACAGAAGATTTGAACATGTACGTTAAGGATTTAAAAGTCAACCTCATGAATCTCTTCAAGAGTAAAGTAAGCTTGAAGTCTTTAATGTTGTGAATTAACGTTGTATTTTTAGAATGTCTCGCCTTGAGTCAAGGACCATACGGGAACAATCTTGTCTAAATAATGAAAAATATTGTGTTGTTGTTAGACTTGAGTTGTTGGTTATTATTTATGTAAATAAACGATATAATTTTTGGAAATCATTGCGAAATTACACTATTTTTCAGCAATGGGAAGGCTATAGTATATTGCTATGTGGTTCTAGAGGGTGGTGTGAAGATTTCTGGGTTGTCCCAGGTCTGAAGGGCAATTAAAGTTGGCTTAGTAATTTTGTATCATAATTTGTTAAATTTAGGATTTTTTTATTAATTTATGCTCTAAAAATTGATGTGATGGTTTGGCGGGTGGTGGGTGAAAATTGGAGTTGTCCTAGATAAGCCTATTATATACTACTTACATCCAACTGAATGCCTGTTATTTTAAGTAAGGCATCACAAAATAATCCTGCTGATGTATAATACCATAATGGATCTAATTGAATAATTTCAAAGCATGTCTTCCTAAAATTTTGAAATATATCAGCTAATAATAAAACATCTGTTAATATATATAAATCATGATATTCACCTAAATTCTTTATTTCAAATATTTTCCAAACATTAATTACATGATCATAATCTTGATCATCAATATGTTTATTAGCTAAAATATTGTAAAATACTTCTTTTGGTGGTAATTTATCTTCTACTATCCATATAACCATGTGGATAAATACCTTTTTTAATCATTAATTCAAATTTTACATCATCTTTATAAAATTGTCTTGTTATTTTACAATTATTTTTATTTTTCTTTGCTAAAATCGATGTTAATTTATCTAATGAGAATGATATGAATCTAAAACTATCTATAAATCTAATTGAATATCCTCTTTCTTGTCTACATAATTTAAAACTTATAATTTTTTCTTTATTACATGGAATTACTTTTATGTCTGAACTGTCTATAACACGATTATTTATTGCTTCGATAATTATATGTGAATCATAATTTGTTAAGTTATAAAATATTACTGGAATAAAATTTTCTCTCTTTAAAGCCAAGTTGCATTTTCCACAAATTGCTTGTCTATATTTTTTAGTTTTGTGATCATGATCTTTACATTTTGTATAAACTTGTATTTCTTTAAATCTATTGTAACATTTTTCACATTTTTTAATATGATTTTTATATTCATTACAGGTTATTTCACTATTATTCTCTACACAAATATATTTATCTTCAATAAGCATATTTTTGCATATTGAACATGTTAATTTACATTTCGAACATTTTATTTTAGGTGATTTATTTTCATTTTTAAGTTTTTTACAATCATTGCAATATTTTCTTGTTTTAATGTTGTAAATATTCAGCAATATGAATAAATTTCTTTTTGTTATTACAATAAACTTGCTTGGTAAATTCATTATTACATAATTTGCAATGAGTTGTATTATCAAAATCTTTCTGTTCTTTATCCGAAAGTTTATCCATTTTTAAATTAATTTCCATTAATTTATTACTCTTTTTTATAATCCATTCTATAAATTTTTCACTAACATTATTACCTCTGTAAACTTTATAATCATATACTTTATTATTATGTAAAATTAATGCACAAAATCCATTATTGTTATTTGTTGTGAATTTGTATTTTTCAAAGATTTTGATAAAAAGCCGTAAGAAAAACAGTTTATAAATCATTTGACAAAATTAATGGTAAATTTTTTTATTTATTCAATAAGAATTTAGTTTTATAAAAATACGCGATGCCATAGTTATAATACATTCTACAAATTTTTATAATTTTTATGCAATAACATGATAAAATTTTAAGTTTATTTAAGAAAAAACTATAATACATGGTGCTACATTTTTAACTATGCTCAATAGCATCAGCAAATCAATGCATTTTTTTATTCGAACAATAGAGGAATTATACTTTGATGTATTTATTTAATTATCAAATCTATTAATTGTAAAAAATAAAATTTATGAATTGTAATTGATAAGTAAATTTATTTTAATTTTGATGGGTAAATTTTTTGATTTTTTGAAAAATAAGCTCTTTAAAAAACATTAACTATACATAAAATTGAAAAACTCATGTTTAAAAAAAGTTTATAATTTAATAGTTCTAAAAAAAAAAAGTTATCACTGATTTATTATGTTGTTGCTTTAAATGCTAAAATATCTTTAACTCTTTTGCCTCTCTTCTCTTTTTTAAAACCTACTTGAAAGAAGACAAATTAATAAAATAGCCTTTTTAGCATCAACTAAATTTTATTCGAAACAGAATTTTTTTAATCTAAAACTGGAATAAAAATGAGTAAATATAAAATTCAAATAAAAAAGTACAAAAATTTAAGATGTACAATGAATTCAATGGCATCTTTTCTAAAGTTATTAGTTGTAAGAAAGCTATTGTATATATGCAATAAAATGCTAAGAGAATAGCATGTGAAAAAATGTTTATTTAACTAGTTTCTGACGCGCATTTTCCGTATTATCCCCTTCCAACTTTTGCAAATTACAAGTTTGACTTAGTTGTTTTATACAAATACAATAAAGTATTTTAGCTTTTGTTATTTAAATTATTCTTCATATGTAATCAAATGCTTTGATTCAACTTATTTTTAAACTTTATTTATTACAGCTTTAAAGCAACTTCTTGAAGGACCAAAACTTCAATATAAAGTTACAAATTTTTTTGTTGACAATGTTAAAAAGTAAATATTTTTATTTTCATGATTAATTATTAATTATGAATTAACTTCTTTTATACATATTTTAAAATTATTATTTAAGAGGGAAGAAATTTGAAAAAATATAAATTCTATACATATGGTGTTAAATAATGATTATTCTAAAAATATATGCAAATGTAGAATCCGTTATTAATAAATATTATAACTTAAAAGAATAAAATTTATCCAAAAAAAATTAATAATTTAAAAAGTTTAATTTTTCGTAGTTGTCTTAAATTTTTAAACTCATACGCTTAGAAAAGTTTTTATACATTCCTACAAAAAATAAGTCAAGTTGTTAACGTCGGTTTATCAATCATAAAAAATGATTTAAATATGCAGTTAATATATATTAAACAAAAAACAAAGTCAAATTTAGCATATAAAGCCGTCATCATATACACATAAATAAAGACTTAAAATGGCAAATAACAAAAATAAAATGCTCATAATAAAAAAATTAAGGAAGAACCTTAACTTTCATTTTTCTGGTTATTCTTGTTGTGAAATTTTAAAAAGGATAAAAAAATTCCCACGGACTTCTAACCTTTCTTTTCATGTTTTTTTGTAGTTTAACAAATTTACTTTTCTCTCGGTTTTTTCAATTTGAGCTCTCTTCAGTTAGTTTTGTTTTCTAATTGCATAATTTCTATTTCATTCTTCTAATAACTTTATTTTTATCCCTTTTACTAATTAAATTAGTCTTAACTACGTGCCTTTTGTTTTGCCGATACCTTTTTTGAAAAAAATGTTACAATGAGATTTTACTGGCAAATAGACCTTGTTTCTAACTACTTAAAGATGGCAAAATTTACTTTATTTCCTTTTTTTTTCATTACTAAAAATGACTTTTTGGGTATCTTAATCTAATTTTTCACTTTTTATAAGGTAAAACACTTCACATTACCATTTTTACATTTGAAATTTTGCCAAATATTTAATATATGTAAAAAGATTTACTAAATATGCTGTTATTTTATAAATATATATATATTAATATATCAAGTTAAAGAATACTTTAAACCTAACCAAAAATTAGAAAATTTGTACTAGATGACTTTCACGCTCGATTATTTTTCGCCATTTTTTTACTTTTAAACTACATCTCGCAGAATTTTTGATAGGCCTTTAAAAATTCAGCTAGAAAAGAAAAGTACTAAATTATTCTTGATAATAAAACTTAAAAATAACAAAAAAAATTCTAAAAGGCATTTTTTTCCTCGTTTTTAATACAAACCAAAGATAAAATTGATTTAATAAGAGCAAAATCGTACTGACTGCGGTTTGTCCGTTTTTCATCACTGCTGTTTTAAATTGTTTGTATTTGGTCTCTAATTCCCCTTCCCACATTTAAATATTTGTTTTTCCTTTTTTACGTTTATATCGTTTTGCATCATATTCATTTTTATTTGAGACCCGCTATCAACAAGAAAGAGAAAATTGTAGTAAAAAATTTATTTTTATTGCCTTAGAAGCAAAAAAGTTGCTCTTAAACAACCTTGAATATTCTAACATTTCTCAACTCAAAATGCTGGCCTGTAATTTCCGTCAGCAAAATAAGGAATTACTTTTTTATTTGAAAAATAACAAACAATATTCACACATTAATGATTTTAATGCAATAAAATTCTCATTAAATGATTAATGTACATCTTAGTTATTAAATAAGCCAAACTCTATTATGGCCACAAAGTCAAATCTTAATTAAATAATTAGATGCCAATATAATAAATAAAAATTTGTTTAAGGGCGGACAATTCTATATTTGATAAACGGAATTTCAACATCATTATCAGAATCGTCTTGAGTCACCGCTTCAAAAACCAAAGTTCGACGAAATGCAGGCAAATCTTTTCGAGAAACTTCTTCTACAACAGCAGCAGCACTAAAATACACAAAAATAACGTAATTAAAGACATTAAACAAAATAAATAATAGAAAATTAAAATATACAACCAATAAACTCACTCTTTTTTCAGTCGTTCATCCATTTTTGCCTTGGGCTGGAAGAATGCATATAACAAAGAAACTCCTGAAGACATCATTGACACTTGAAGTCCCGTTCGGTCCTATAAAAAAAATATTTTTTAAAAAAAGTAAATTATTTAAAGCTAGAAACAAAAGCTATTTAAAAATATTAGTAAAGCTATAAAAATTTGAGTCTATTAAGCTTAGACAATTTTTATACTTAACAAGACAACAAAAATCAAGCGTTTGCTAAAGAATAAAATTTGCTTTAAAGTATATAGAAAAAAGAATACCGTAATGAATTCAATAATCTGTCCGAGAGTCATTGGTCCAATAATTTCAAGGCGATCCCAAAGCGTAAATTCAGTTTCACCATACTAAAAAAATATATAAATTAGGAGATTATAATATAAAAAAACTCTATTATTAAAAATTAATTGTTTTAACAATTTTCTTTAAAATTTTAACTTTAAATATATTTTAGGCTATTTATATATTTTTAAAACAGTAGAATATAACCATATGTAAAAAATAAAAATATTTAAACCTTTTTCTTTGGTGCGCCAATAGGTTCACTAAAGGCAAGTAACGGCAGAGCAAGATTCATAAAGCCATTTTTAAACTTTTCTAACGGAGGGTTGGTTCGTTTACCAGCGACATCTACAATTTTATATAACTCAATGATTACAAGTCCTGCAACAGCTGAAGTTGTAGTTGCCAAAGCTGGAATAATTTTGCCAGCAATTTGTTTTGTCTAAAATATTTTCATAAAAAAGTAAAATAATAAACCTCATTAATCATTTTTTAAATACCCCAAATAATACTAAAAAATTGTAAACTAACCTTAATACGATCAGCAATTTGGATGTCATAATTGTTAGCACGAAGATTTGATGCAGCAGTTATAAACTCCACGTGATGATTAGTGTCATCATCCTTTTCAAAATCAATTGTTGAAAGACGCAAATCATCTGAAAGCCTTAAGCGAGCCAAACATACATTCAAATTTTCAATAACAGTTTCCGAATCCTCTAAAAATTTTTTTGTAAGCGACTAAAAATTGTATTAAAGAGAATAATATAAACCATCGGCATCAGGATTAATGTTCTGACTTTCAACTTCAGCGTCTGTAACTGCAATCTTTACCCCAGTTCGCGGAAAAAATGTAGGCGTTTGATAAGCATAAGCAAGCTGAGCAATAGTAACACGATCTGTAATTGGTAACAAATTATATTGTTGCGCACGAAGAATTGAAGCTGCATAAACAAAGTCAAAGTGATAGTCCTAAATTTCCTTCAGAATTATCAAAAATTTTAACCATCATAATAAAATTAAAGTCTTTTATAGTCGCTAATTCATTTTCATAAACTAATTAGACCAGTTTCAACTTTTAAAAGTTCCTTTTAATAATTACAAGTTATTAAAAATTCAAAATTATAATCCAATAATGGTAGTACAAAATCAATTACATTTTCAACATTAAAAGAAAGCGGAGTTGGACATCGCTTAGTTCCTGACCAAAATTTGACACCTTGCGAAGTAACGTGGTCAGATGGAAAAGTATGTAACAATTGAGAAATTTCATTATTGTAAAACTTTTCAAACAATGCTCTTGCCCATGTAATACAGTCTTCTGGAGTTAAAGGTTTCTCATCAATTAATGCTTTTTTTATCGTTCTAAGCATTTCAATCTAAATAGTAAGAAGTGACAAAGTATCTTAAAAATACTACATAAATGTTCAACTTAAAAAGAAGGATCAAACATTTTAAATTTTCAAAAATATTTAAAGGATGTAAATGTATACCTGTTGTCCCATATTCATTGATTTAAGACGATCAAGAAAGCCGCGAACATCTGAGAGATATTGGTTTACCGATTCAGCAGGTGCAGTAAACAAATCAACAAACTTTTCCTTAGCCCATTGAATAGTATGCTGTATTTCATATGGGAAATTTTTTAACGTACATGCTGGAGTTTCTTTTTCCGGTGGATCATTAGACGAACTAAAAAATAAATCTTTTGTTTTTAAATATTTTAAAACAATTATAACTCTTTACCATTGTTGAATAATAAATTAAACCTGTATGACTCGGTAAGATGAGGAAAAATAACTTGAGTATTGCCTTTAGTACCCATAGTACCAGACTCCAACAAAGGTAATTCATAATAAATACAACGCCTGTCCACATAACGACGAGCACTAATATTGTCTAAAGCATTAGCAACCCCGGTCAATTCTTCAAAAAATTCATCAGTAAAAATTTGTTCTGTATCCTCAGCAACCCGTTCAGATAGAAAGTCAATATTGATATCAGAATTAAATTGTTTTACTGCCTTTGCAGCTACTTCAGATTTTTTACCCTAAAAATAGCACAACCAACGAAACAATTATTTTTCAATAATAAAAAATTGTTTAAATTAAAATTGCATACCCCCACATCTCTTCTACGGAAAAGAAATTGGCGATTTAAATTGCTAATTTCAATTGTGTCCATATCCGTAATTTTTAAAATCCCAGAATCACCACATGCCAAACCAATCATTGCCATGTTCTTTAATAATTCACAACCAATTGCTCCCGCACCAACTACAAACCACTTTTGCTGTTCAAGGGCTTTTTGAAAATCCCACCCAAATACAGCGGCTTGACCATCATATCGATTATTTTTCTAATAAAAGACTTGAAAATATTACTGTTTACACCACTTTTAGTTTTGACAATTATAAAAAATTTTATTTAATAACACAAAAATATACCGGTCGACAATCTTCAAAAGTGAGCTTTTCAGAACTTAATGAAGTATAGTCTCCAGGAAGAGCTTCAAGGCATGAAATATATAAAAATTGTTTAAGTGGAGTAGTATGATGTGTTATAGCTTTCATTGCTTCTTGTGCTGCGATACCCCCCACAATAGATGCAATTGGTTGGAGATTGCCCAAAGCCTAAAAGAATTATAAGTCAGTAAATATCTTAAAAAGTTAAAATATATAAACCTGAAAAGAAAAATTGTTTAACAATTTTTCAGGAATTTCTTCATCCATTTTTGGAAGTTCAGCTTTGAGTAGATTAGCGTCATCTATACATCGAACGTTAGGCGATCGACCATACTAAAAATATAGAAACAATTATATAATATGTAAAAAAGATTATCATAATTTTTAAAAAAAGAATTTCATTTAAATGTTATAAATATTTTCGAAGGAAAAAATTAACCTTTGTT
>JANSTW010063632.1:0-10996 GCA_027564275.1 Diadocidia ferruginosa
GTGTATAGAGTAGAATAGGTGTGCGCAAAAAATACATAGAAAGATTTTGTGATGTCATTGGAACGGCAAGTACGAGGGTTACTATGCCAATCGCACCGATTGCGTCAATGATTCATATACACAAATATATATTTTGTGTATAGCACACCAAACCGCTCAGAACCGCTAAATTTATGCGCACACCTTATATACTCTATACACCTTGGCTGTGAGTAAAATAATCCCGAAAGGAGTACGTCTGGCAACCCTAGTTATAGGTAACCCTTTTACAAACATTTTTTTGTTCTGGAGTTAAGTTAAAGTTTGTATGCAAAAGTTTTAAAATTAAATATTTTGATACCCAACCTATAGAGAATGAGAGTGTGGGCGAAATAAAAAATGTGCTGGTTTAAACTTAAGTGCGGGCCCAACCTTTTCAAAAGGGGCTTGTTTTCTGTGAAGTGAAGAATAAAGAAATATAAATATTTATAGGGGTTCTGTGGTGTCAAATGAAAGGTCTTCACAAGGACTACAATTTTAGTTCTATAAAGGTTTTTGCTCCATCGAAGCGATGGAAAGGAGCCCTCCCCCTTCAGCCACTAGAGCTGATTTAAAATTTATATGCAAGCGTTTTAAAATGCAATATTTTTTATAGTAGATAAAAGTAAATGTTTCTTTTTATCAATTTAAAAAAGCAAATGTATACATTTTAGGGGCGGGGTCCGAGAATATTTTAAAAATACGTTTTTTGTAATTTTTTTTCTTGGCAAGAGACTTCCGTGCCGCCTTTGAATCATTTGTTTTTATTTTCTTATCGGGGGCTGCAGCTATATTATTTGGCTGAAATGTTAAGTTTTCTATAGAACATCTTAGAAAGCAAAAGAAAACGCAACTCCTTTTAAACCGCTTTCCTATGAAAGCGGGCGTTTCCTTCCTTAACGTTAGAACAAAAAAGTTTGTACCCTCTTTTACCCTCCTTTCAAAATAGATCTCAATTCTACTGTGCTGGTAAACTAGACATTAGCTTTTTTCTCTTATTGATTTGTAAATGTTCAGTCTGTTGCTCCCTGCTGAGCAAATTTGTCAGTTTTCTGCTCAAAGCTTTTAAGCTTGCTGTTGCTCGGTCACTTTGGACTCGAACAGTTTTTTATTCTTAAAATTTAATTTAAGCTTTAAATAATAAAAACTGACGCATCTTTAAACTCTTGTACTTCATTTAACAAAAATCTACAATGAATTTTTGTGGAATCACACGATATAGCTACGAATATAATAAATATTTTAAAGGTTTTCTCAAGTCTACTGACCTTTTCTATATATACGATTTAAAAAATATTTACACAAAAATACCACATGGGGATAAAAATAGACAAAAAGGGTTGTAAAAATAAAGGTTAACGCATTTAATTACTATTGAAAAAAAAACGTATAGGATATGCATTGACTATGATGCAATACCACGTATCGTCCCTTTTTTGCTTAATCGATTTTAATGTATGTAAAATACTAAAATATAATTAATTAAGATTAAAAATTAAAATATAAAAAAGCTTAAAATTGTATTAAATAGTCAAAGAAAAAATTTGCTATTTAATTTTAAACAATTATGAGGTATATGACGTCGCCTCAACACTCGCACAATATATTGGTTGATTCGGCCTTTTGCCCCCCATATATGCCGTCAATATGTTTTACACATACGCATTTATTGTGTCGCATTTTTCTTACTGACGTCATTGAAAATAATTTATTACATGTTAAATATTTGTGCGGTTTTTATCTCCTCAAAACTAACGTAAATATTTTGCACGAGATTTTCATTCTCATATATAACATGCTGCTGCACACATACTTATGACGTCATAGTTTATTATAAATATAATATTCTGAAATATTTTTTACCGAATCGATTTATTTTTATAAAAAAGAGATTTTTTTCCTATTTTTAAGAAAAATCGCATTTTCACATTGTTGTGTTCAATTTTAATGGGTTTTTGTTAAAAAGTGATATATTTTTAGAGCGAAAAAATAAATAAAAATGTATTATAAGAATTGTTTTTTTTTCTTTGGTTTTGAATAAGTGTAAACAAAAATAAATGATAAAAATGGAATTTGGCATTATTCTTATTTTATTTTTCAACAACAACGCAACAAACTGACATTTTATTTCATTATTTTTTTTTTCACAAGAGTTTTTTCTTTTATATTTCTTTTTGTAGGATTTATATAATCAATCAAATATTTCTCGAGGCTGTTCTTTTCGGTTGATACAAATATATAGCAGAGCTTAATGTGTAAAAGAAAACAGGATGCGGAAAAGAATCAATCTGAAGAGAATTTAATAAAAAAATAATGATCAAATTAAATTTGTTTTTATGTTAAAAGTTTATCTCATTAGATGCGATTTATATATACGAAATTTTTACCTTCTTAAAAGAAAATGATTTAAAGCAATTTTTTCACATTAAAAATATTTTGTTGACTATTTTTTCAAATAATTTAAAATTTGTTATTAAACATAAATTTTATGAAAATAAACTTCAAGTCTTAAAATTAAAAAATAAGTAAAAGCACATTTCATATTGCAAGAATCAACAAGACTTTTTCTCTATGTAGCTTAAACAAATTATCTGTAAAGGAACAAACAAAAAATAAAAAGAAAATTATAATTTATCATCCTTAAATGTTCTTTATAAGAAGAAAAATAAGAAAAAAGTTTTCAAATTTATTTTCTACTTTAAAAGCCTATGGTGACTGTAATATGCTTACACAAATATTTTTCCATTACACAGGAAGATTTTGTCTATTTTATATTATGTATATATGGAAAACACCGTGTTGATTTTCTATGGTGAATATTATACTTTTTGTCTTTATGGATATTTATAGGAAATATTTTTTTCAATTTTTTATTAAGGTGAAAAACGCATTATTACCAAAATTATACAAAAATAAATAGTAAAGAATTCGTGAAGCTTCTAATTTTAGCTAGATCGAGTCGATAAAGACAAGGCCATTTAATTAAAGAAAAAAGCTTTTATATGGTTGAAGTGACATAATACATACTGACATGACATAATGCCCAAAAGATAAAACGCCCAAAAGCTTTCAAAAGCTTTTTCTAAATTCTAATAAAAGTACCCAAAATATATTTTTATTGCCAACCCATCGATTTATTTATAATTTTTAGAAAAAGAAATAAATGTATTTTTCAGCGTATGTGCTTTTACCGTTTTTTAGCTTTTGAAAGCTTTTGGGCGTTATGTCATATCACGGTTGAAATGTTCCTAAAAAAGTATTTTTTATTCTTTTACGATATAATTTTCAATTAAAAAAAATATAATTTAACGTGATTGCAGTATTGCACATTGCTTTTTTTCTCGATAAAAATAAATTAAACAAACTTAAAAAAAATCATAAAATTATAAGCACGTGACAGTGTCACGTTGTCCAAAAATAAATTTTGAAAAATTTCTATATAAAATAAGGTAAAAATAGAAATTTTCTTCCATAGAAATTTTCACCTTAATATAGTGTGAATGTAAATAATAAAATATATAGAAAAATGTGTAACGGAAACACTTATCTATGTATATTTATGAAAATATGATAATATTATATGTTAAAGATCCGCCGCACAGAATTGATAAAAATTTATAAAATTTGTTTTCCAAGAATAAGTGTGAAAAAAATGGTAAAGTTAAAGTATACGAGGAAAAATGACTTTTCTAGCATTTTTGTTAAAGAGATAAAAAAACTTTAATCCGAATGTCATATAAAATGACACAGAACATTGATGTTAAAATTTTTATCAATTCTGTGTCTACAACGTAGGTATACAACATATATTTAATAAAATAATAATGATGATAGATGAAAAGTATTTTTTTTATGAGAAGAAAAGCATATTTTTAAGGTAAATTGCAGAAATGTTTGAAAAAAATTACAAATATAAAAATGCCAGTCAAGATTTTGTCAAACATTTATTAATAAATGTGGTATAAAACTTCACTTTTAATTTTCCGTGTAAAAATATATGAAAACATATTGTTGAAAAAATTACAATATATTAACAAAGAAGAAATTTGTCTTATAAAAAACATAAATAAGTATGAATCGAAAATGAAATCATAATTTGCGGTCGTGTAGTATATATTAGCAATATAGGATGGAGCGAATTATATTCATCAAAAATTGTATAACATCCTTTATTAACCCATATTTTTTTTTGAGATATGATTCAAAATATATAAAGTTTATAATAATAAATGACATAAATTATAATTTAATGATTATTACCCGGCAGTTATGAAATTAGAATGTATGTATACAATATGCATTTTAATTACATACAATAAATCCAAATATCCTTTATTAATTTTTGGATATGGTTAGTACAATTTTAAATTCATTTTTAATTTATTGTCTTGTCTAAGTTAAATAATTTGTCGGTTAGACTGCTTATTACACTCCCACAATTAGATTCCCGTACATCTAGATCGGTTTTCTATTGGATATATAAATCAGTCTTTTAGAATACAGACTTAGTTTTGAGTAATGAAAAACTAATCAGCATATTTGACGTTGTTTTAGCTTGATGTACACCGCTTTTTTGTTCGACATGATATTTCCAGTTCAACATGTAATTCAAACAAAGATTAAGGTATTTGGTTGAGTCTGCTTGAGGTATTTCACTCCCATTGATATACGTATGTAAGTTGCTATTTTTTTGGCGCATGGATAAATTGTAGCTAAAGCATGTTGTAAATTGTTCACTCCTATAGGCTGAGATTTGTCAGTTGCCACTATAACTGTATCATCAGCAAATGTGCCAATGAACGTGATATGACTAGTTGGAATATCATAGCAGTGTAGAACAAATAAAGAAAGGGCCAGGACATTTCCCTTCGGAACTCTTACCATAATTGGTTGAAAGTTCTTCTTATGTAGGACTCTAAATTTATGATTATCCAAAAATTATTCTAGAAGTTGTCAGTAATTTTGTGGTAATAGTTTACTCATTTTGTTGTAAATTTTTCACTCCTAAAGGCGTAGATTTGTCTGTTGCCACTATAACTGTATCATCAGAAAATGTGCCAATGAACGTGATATCACTAGTTGGAATATCATAGCAGTGTAGAGCAAGTAAAGAAAAGGGCCAGGATATTTACACTGTGGTACTCCTACCATAATTGGACGAAAGTTCGAATAAGCCACCTTATGTAGGATTCAAAATTTACGATTATGCAAATATGATTCCAAAAGTTAGCAGTAATTTTGTGGTAAAAGTTTACTCATTTTGTATATAAGGACTTGGTGCCAAACCTTTTCGAACGCTAGGGACACATCTAAGAATACTGCAGGGCAATATTTCTTTTCTCCCGTAGTCTTTTTGACTGTATCTGTATAGTATATGAAAAGATAATGCTTTGACTTTTACTAGGTAGTATGACAGTGCCAGCGGAGATATGTTCAAACGGACACAATGTTTTTTATTCAAAATCTTTTTGATTTTCTAAAAAAAAATTGGTTCCAATATATTCAATTTTACGTTTTAATTTTCGACTTATTTTACTGGTGTAAAGAAAGTCATAATCCTGACTATTTTAGAATCCGTAATTCGATTATAAATCGTTATATTATGTCATTCATTATATCCATTTAAATAAAAGGATTTAATTGTTTGAAGCAATTCCTATATGCTACTCACCATTTTTTTGTTTTCTTTCCTGACTATTTAAGTATATACGAAATTTGATCAAAAATCGTTAGAGAATGTGTAAACACTTGGATTACAATAAAAGGCAATTTATGTCGTTCATTTTTTCCATCTATAAATCAAACGTTTTAATTTTTTAGAAAAACTGAAATTCGCTCCATCTTAATAAAATTTTCTATAGACGCGATTTTCGTGTAAATGACTTGTGAATAAAATAAATCTTTATATACCCGCAACACTTATAATATTCAAAGTAAGCAAAAAGTTTTATGCTGATAGGTCTGGAAAAAAAGAAAAGTTTAATAAAAGGAAATCCCAAATGTATAATATTTCAACAAGTCATACAACATAAACATAAAATTTTGCTTCTACAGAGAAGTTAAAAAATCTTTAAAAAATGTTTTTTTACACAAGTTGATTGATTTGATTTGGACGTGCGCCTATATAATGTGTGTGTTTGATATGACTTTTCTTATATATGTTGCAGAGTTTTTCATATATGCGTATACACGTCATATAGGAAAAATGATTTTATTTCGGAAATAATGTGAATAATATCTACGTGACTTTATTAAACTCTTTATTATGTTTTTGTTTTTTTAGAGTTGTTCAACATTTTTATTATGTAGAGTGCTAGTAGATGATCAGTAAATAATTTTGTTTGACTGATTTTTTTTACTATACCTTATTCATGTATGTTTACATTAAATACGTTTGAAAGAAATCCATATGTTTGGCAAATCCAACTATAATCCATCATGATTGAAATTTATACTAGTATATAGTCACGCCATAATATCCACAATAAAATGTGTTTTGTAATCAAAGTTTATATTGTACTATGAGATTTGTTGAGTTATGTAATGTTTCCATTTAGATGATTTGTTTTTTCGCATATGAAATAAGGTGAAAGTTTTGATTCAGTTCGATTGGATGTAAAAAAGGATTTTTATTATTTTATAGGTATTTTCGATTTCAAGGATATAAAGTAAAACAATTTACTTGATGTTTTTACATATACGAATTTTCGTTTGCACAGGTATAGAAACATAAATTGTACAAATAATTTTCTTGAAAGTTTATAAAAATTCTAGCAAACCAAAATGTTGTGAATAATATAAAAACCGCGAAAACATTTACATGATTTTGAATTATTCACAGGCTCTCAAGAGCCTAAAAATAATACACAATCTTCAAAACGACCGCTATAAAGCGATTGATTATTATCGTTTGTTTTAGTTTTGATGGGTGCCAAATATAATGATTGAAAAAGCTTTCTTAAATACATATTCTATTTTATGAAATATTATTGATATTTTCAGATTAAACAATTTAAATCTTGAGGATTTACTACACAAAATTTTGCATTTCTCTCTCTAACTATAATAAGAAGTATTTATATATAGCTTTCTGAAAGAAATGCTGCTCAAAGGACGCATTTTTAATAACTCAGAATATAATTTAGATTGAAAGTCATTTGCATCGCTGCTTTAGCTTTATAATATGCAGTTTTTATTAAATTTTTTGTAACAATTTGTATAAACAGAAATATTTTATTCGTATTAAAAAACTGTCCCTAAAGCATTATGTTGATTTTAAACTATATACATTTGTAATGAAAAATTCTATTTTCTCAAAAGTCAAAATAATTTTTAATGAAAATATTTAAAAAAAAATATTCATTATATTCTAAAAGTTGTTAAATGTTTGTTATTTTAAGTTATGTTTAACTATCTTACTTAATTACGAGTATATAAAGCTAGCTTTGATAGAGTTTTACATAAATATATGCTGGAAACCATACAAATGTCTTTTTTATATAATATTCATTATTCAAATAATATGAAAACGCATGTAGTTATATTAAATATTTTTGTTAAAAATTTATGACTAACATAATATTTTTAATTATACATAATGTTATTAAAAAAAATTATAATAATCAATAATGTAAAACGGGAAACCGTAAAAGAATTATATCCACAATATTATGCGTTATGTCAGATTTATATATGTCATTTATTTATTATTATTAAGTGTGATTAATATAGCACTATTTAAAGCATTAAAGAAAACCTAGAAATATTTTTTTTTTAAATATTTATAATTTATAAAAAAAATTGTTTTGCTAATGTACATGCAGTTTTAATAAAACTATAAAATAAACGCTAAGATTATAACATAATATACAATAAATTCACACACGTGTAATCACGTGCTATTTGGTGCTATGGATGAGCTATTATAATGCAATTACATAAAAAGATTATAAATTAAATCATGAAAATTGTTTCATTTCAACGGAATAATGTAATTTTAATACCGTATACTAGCGCAACTTTGACATATTTAATTCATTCTATATCTACAGGTACACTGTACAGACGAACTTTACATAAAATATTTTCAAATTTTTCGAAAAATTAAATAATTTAATTATCATTTTATTTTTTGCATTCAACGTATTACAATAAATTAGAAACTAAAGTAAAATAAAAAATATCCTGGCCTTATATTTGACATAAATCATAATGGCAATTTTTTCAATAGTTTTTTTTGGATTTCTTAAAGAAATTCTATTCCATAGGTCAGTTTTGCTTCTCTTTCCTAAACTGTCATAATATTTTTCATCTACATCGGTTATTATAAGCTAATTAATTGAAACAAGATACGCTTATTGTTGTTTCCATTTCTTTTAAATAAGGGGTTCTACAGGGATCAGTTTTTGGATCAATTTTTATGCTATCATCTCTTTAGTAGTAATTATGGGCATAGATGACGTTTTTTATTTAAAATTATGATGCTGGTAGCTTAGATTTAAGAAATAAATTTAAAATAAAATAAATTCGAAATCAAATGGAGTAATATCCCTGTCGATATTCATACATATACCAATAATGGTTGATTTGAGAAATCAGTGTTTAATAATAATTATTGCAAATTAATTCGTTTTTGATCTGAAATAATATACTTTTTTTGTATTAAATTTAATTTTTTTAATTTAGTTATCTCTCCACTAAATAAAAAACAAGTGGAGATATTTTTATATTTTGTTCAAAGATTCGACACCTTACGGTACATATAAAAGTACTAACAATAATAATTTACCAAACGCTTAATTTTGTTTAAAGTTCTTATATATGGAAAATGTATTACTTTATACATACATATATAAAAGAAAACAAAACTTAGTATGCATCATTCTATATATATTTAGCATTATATATAGGTATATGCTTCAAAAATGAATATATAACTCTCACATAATATAATTTAAGATTGAAACGCAAAGACATAGTAATTTCTATATATACCTACAATGTAATTTATAGAGAAAATTTAAAATAAATTAAATTTCAATTATCTATCGTTTTTCCGTTATTTCCCCCTCCATATATTGTATGTTATATATCAAAGACTTTTCATTAACATTTAATCCTTTGTTGTTTTATTGTCATCAGCGTCGAAGAAAGTTTTACCTATAGCTAGAACATCAAGTACTCAGCACATACATATTATAATTTCCGACATTCTAAAGATCTAATTAAAATTAGTGGTAAATATAGATAGATGTGAATTTATATAATATTGTGGTTTGGGTGCGATATTGAGCAAACTATATATAAACGCAAAGAAAGTGTAAAACAATTATAAGAATTTACAAACAAATCGAGTAGAAATTATGTTGTATAAATAATAAATGATTTTAAATGAAGCTTTAAGCTATAACATATAAATTATACTGTGCATATAAGACAGTTCAGCAGAAGAATGAATATATCACAAACAATTCAAAAATATTATTTTAAAATTAAAAATTCAATAAAATATATTTATTATGAATTTTCTAAAATTCTTAATTAATTATAATAAAAATATTTTTTTTACCTGGGAACTACACCAGAGCAATTTGTTGCGCTACTTTTTTTTTAAATGTCTCCCCTAGCTCGATCCACGTATAGTAAAAATTCAAATTACTTCGAACTGGTAGTTTTATGTCATTACACTAATGCCAGTGAGAAGCAACTCTATCCATAGGTCTAGTCCATTTCGATATTTGAAAATATTGGAATTTCGATATTTAAAAAAAAATCGATATTATAATAAAAAAATTATTATCGATATATCGATATATCAAACAGTTCTATACATAGGTCACTTCACGGAAAAGTATAGTATACTTACTAATCTATATAAATTTGAGACTTTATTACGACTGTTAAAAAGCTTTTTACTAGTAAATAAAAATTCAATCTATTAATCATATTTATTCAAAATTCTAATTTAAAAAATAAATATTGCAACAAATATCGTAATCGAGAAAAAAAAACTTGTGTAAACCAAAATTCTTATGAATATAATAAATTCTATATAATCAAATATTTAAATTTTTTTTTGAACTTTAACAGTTTCTATATAATTTTAGAAATATAAAAATCAAATAATTCTAAAAATGTAACACATGCTAAAATTAAAATATATAAAATCAATACCATTTCATTTAAAAAATATAATTTATGGATTTCCCGAAAGAGATTATACGCATCAATGTTTATTTTAGAAGAAAAAAACCTAATCCAAAATCATATTAATTGAAGAAATTTTCGTCACTTTTTTGGCTATTTTTATTTATAATTCCAAAAAAAATGCCAATCCTCTTGAATAAATATTGAATTATAAAATTTATAAAGATCGTTGATCGTTTATAAATAATATTTAGATATAGAAATGATTTTTTCGTGCAAAAGTTTATTGAATAATAATTTAAAAACAAACATTTGCGAAATTATGATAAGTGTTATATTGACTAAATATGATTTTTATAACATTTCCTAGAACGGTGTAATGCATCATAATTTCTATATAAATTAAAAAAAGAAACTCACCGTTTTTTTTGGCCTCAAAATTATCATGAAATTCATATTCGGTTTGTGATGAAAAAATTATTTCGAAAAAATCAAAATATATGATATGACGCAAGAATTATTAACCCCATTGATTATAATTTTAAGATTAAAGCTACACTATATACTGTGGCGCCACTGCCAATTTTTACTTATTATTAATAATACCTCAGTGGCAACTGTTTATCACAAACAAAATTTACAGATATAGCAAAATATCCAAATAATTACACAGTGTTACAGTGATTTTATACTTTTCAAGTGGCATAGTTCAAATTGTAGGTCTAGTTGAGTACAATACGGCCTCATATTCACAATTTTTTAAACACCCCCAAATTTTCGTTTTACCGTTAGAAAACTGTTTTTTATGACCTTGCGCAGGTAAAGACTTCTA
>JANSTW010063643.1:0-10995 GCA_027564275.1 Diadocidia ferruginosa
ACCTCGTACTTGCCGTTCCAATGACATCACAAAATCTTTCTATGTATTTTTTGCGCACACCTATTCTACTCTATACAACTTGACTTCCCTTTCATTTCTTTTTTAATAAGAAAACTCTGAAAACATATGATGACAAGTGACAACCTTATCGATTTCTTTCTCAATGACCAATTTATTGATAACAACAACAATTACAATCGCATAAACATTCAATTAACATGCACTTAAGCTTATATTACCGAAATTTCGTTGCACAGAACTAATTAAAATGAAATCATTGATAATAATTCGATTTTATTGCGTTAAGATAAAAATTTTATTGTGGGTTATAATAAAAGCGATTAAATGAGAATTTTATCTATATTCGACCGCAACATTTTATACGCACAATCATATGGTATGGAGTTACTCGATATAATTTATAAGCGATTTGTATTTGGTCTATATAGTTGAGGATATTTGCCTTCTTTTTCGATTTTTTTTATTTATTTAGAGTTCAATAACCTATTATCTTACAACTATTTTAATAAAGCATAAATTCAGTGGTAGCGTAGGCGAGCGAAAATGGTCCAAAAATGAAACCGAGTTTCGCTCCACTCCGGTTTTGTCCAGGAGAGTTGATTTTTTACTATATCGAATTAACTCGTAGGTAATTTAAATACCTTTCATTTTTCATATAATATCAAACACTCCCCACTGTTCTTCTTCTTCCCACATATAAAATGATTACTTTTAAAAATACGAATTTTACTCTCTACTCCTGAGCCCTGAAGAGACACATCTTTCCCAAATTGAAGAAGGGTTGAATCTTTACCAATTAAATTGAAGGTAATTTCAATACCAAACACTCCCCGCTGTTCTACTTCTTACCACAGATAACATAATTTCTGTTGAAAATATGAGTTTCATCCTCAACCCCTCAGACGGAATTTTGGAAAATGTATTGCGAGTCTGCCTTAAATCATTCGCATTTTCAGTAAACTTGTACATCCGATGCAGTTTATTTTTAAAAAATTTCAATTTATGACTGCTCCATGGTTGGGAATGAATAACGGAACATTTCTTTTTTGGTACAAAACGACTAAAACCTTCCTCCAACTTATCATAAAAAAATTCAAATATTTCATCACATTGTATGTCTTGACTGGACAAACAAGACCAGTCAACTGAACACAAATACTCGTTAAAAGAAGTTGAAAATTAGCTTTTTCAAAGTCATAAGAAAAAGAATTGTGCATTACCGATGAAGGAGCCGTTTTATAAACGTTAACATTCATGAGAAATGAAACTGACGGGTGATATTTATCAAATTTGGATAAAGCTATATCGGACTGAAAGTCTGAGACATCACTCGTTGAAATTGTAGAAACCAAGTCCAAAATTCTACCTAAAGAGTTAGAGATATTATTAATCTGAAGAAGACCATTGGTTAGAAAAATATTTGTATCAGAATCAGCATCAGCAACCCAATTGATATAAGAGAAATTGAAATCACCAAACATTAAAAACTTGTCAATAAATTTATGCTCTGAACCAAAGAAAGCTGTTAAACAATCTTTGAATTTATCAAGTATCAGTTCATCAGCACCTGGAGGGATATAAATACAACCAATGAGATAACTCGAACCTTATAAATAAGTTTCACAAAAATCGCCTTAATATTGACGGACAAGGGTACAATAATCTGGGTAGTTGAATATTGATCACTTTTTTTAATGGCTATGAGAACACCACCTCCGTTGGATCCTCGATAACAGTTGACATTTCTGTCACATCTAAAAGCGGTGAAAAGCTCCGTACTGAAAATAGAATCATTTAGCCATGATTCGGAAATAGCTATTATATCGTAGTTGCTGGAAGCAAAAGTCATGTAGAAAGATTGAGTTTTGGTTCTAAGACCCCTCACTTCTGGTAATAGAAATTTAATGAGTCAACGTCTAAATCAGTGACCTGATTTGATTTAACTGTATGGTTCCTTCAAAATCTTTGTCAGATAAAGTTAAGTCAGAAATTGAAGGGAAAACTTCAAAGTCTTTGTCAGATAAATTTAAGGCAGAAATTGAAGGGATATTTTCAAAATCTTTGTCCGATTTATCACAAATAATTGAAGTCAAGGAAAAGTTACTAACTTTACTAAAGTGTAAATTAGATAACTTAAAATTATTATTATTATTATTATATTTATTATTATCTTTCGTACAAAGTTAATGCCTGCGGATTTTCTCTTAATCAAATTTTCCATTATATGATTTTTAACTCTTAATAGTCTCTTAATAGTAGAAAAGCAAATTTTTCTTTTAGCGTTATGTTTTTGGATTCTATGTGGCTATTCAATTTTTTAAGAATTACTTTCTCAAAAATTTTACTAAGCGAGCTTAAGAGACTAACTGGCCTATAATTAGCTGCACAGGATAAGGCCTTTCCGGGTTTCGGCATGGCAATAACTTTAACAATTTTCCAAATGTTTGGAAAATACAATTGTTTTATGCACGCTCTTAGTATCAGACTTGAGAAAACCATAGATTTCCTTGGAAAATGCTTAGGCAGAATATTATTAATTAAGTCGTCGCCTGGTCTTTTACGATTTTTAAGCTTACGTATCAGAGGGGAAATTTCACAAGGCTGCCCGAAGAAAATTATTATTTAGTGCTAACTGAAGTTTTAGGAGCCAAGTCGCTGCGATTGTTGTAAGTTATATGGTGAGATTTGTTGAAGGCAATGTCAATTTCATTAGCTTTTTCTTTGTCAGATAAAATTAATTTGTTAGAAGAGTCTTTTATAGGAGGTAATTTGTTGCATTTATTGTTTAGTAATTTTGTTTCATGCCATCATCATCACCGTGTCCTTTACTCCAAAGTAAGGGAACATAGGGACTATTTTACCCTTTTTCTATCTGATATCATGGTTTTCATTGACGACTATAACTTTGACTATATCAATGGTGATGTGTTGTCAGAAACTCGCACTAGCCGTATTTTTTGGTGATCAGTGGAGCGGGTTTTTACACTATATGAGAAACTTAAAAAAAAAATCAGTTGGTGTCATATAGGTGAACCAACGGCTTTAAGTGACTTCCGAACCACTGCGATCGTTTTTTGTTTAGAAAAACATCTGCTAAGGAAAGGTGATAGGCCAGTTGTGAAACAAATTTTACCCTGCCAAATCTAGAGCCGTGACGCTACTCACTGCTTTATGCTGACTGTTGTTGAACGCCATAGTTGCTTCGAATTGTTTTCAAATTTAGAAATTTTTAAGTTCCAATTATTGTTTCTATGTTTTTTGATTTGAAGTTTGATTGTGCTGTTTAGATAATTTATATCCGATTTTATAAATGGAAATCTGCATCTTTGCCATTTGCGTCTTTTGCAGTTCCTTAATGAGATGAGTGAAAGTAATTCTTGACTTAAAATCGGTTGGTTACACACAGTTTAATTCAAAGGAATAGATGTCCTCAGCTTTTTTGATATATTCAACTAAATTACCGATATCGGAATCAATCGATTTACTATCAGTTAAAACAGTTTGAGCAGACGCTAAATCAATACTTTTATGGAAACTATCCTTAAAAAGAAAACATTTAGCTTTGGAGCAACGAGTTGTAGTTTTTGAATTAGTTAGATTATTTTCTTTTTTTTTTCGAATCCCACAGGCAAGTGATCCGACGATAAGTCCTGTAAGCTTTGAATGTTTGTCATACTAGATATACCATTTGTTGAGATGATATCAATAGTCGAGGGAAGTTTATAATGAAGTATTTTTTCGTAGAAAATTTTCCTTGTTTAATTTCTGGGTGAAAGAATATAATAAACGTTTTGTTTTTTCAAGATCATATCCCATCTAGACATTCTATTTATTTGTGTACTTTATAGTCCGGACGTACGGACGGCAGATAATTTTTGTTTACATTTTTGAGTTTATAATTCTAAAAGAAGTAAAAAAATATATTTTATTTTTTTTTCTATTTTTCAAAATTGTATCGCAATTACAAGACTTTTATTTATTTTATACTAACTATATATGTAAAAGTAAAAAGGAATTTATGCTCAGCTCTAATATATCTCGTTTTTAGAATTAAGAATAAGCTTTTGGTCGTTACGTAATTTCAATTTTTTTTTTTTACTATTTCTAGATCAACATTGCATCTATTTGTAACCAATGTCAAGGTACAGCCCTAAAAGGACCAGAAGGAATTCCAGAACCATTAAGCTCTTGTAGTGGATGTGGAGTCTTCTTACATTCGACATGTGCAAACATATCAGCGAGAATCGTAATGCCCATACCATTAACAATTCTTGTAAAGAAGGGCAGTAAATGGTTTTGTGAAGAATGTAAAACACAATGTGAATCGTGTAAAGGGACAAATCAAGGTGCATGTTTCTTATGTTGTTGTGGATGCGATAAAAATTATCATTTAAGTTGTTTAGATCCAGTGCCTGATAAGAAACCGCAATGTCCATGGAGGTGAATTCAATTGGAATAATATATGTAAAATATAAAGAAAAATATTTTTTTAAATAGGTGTCGCCATTGTTTGGAGCATCACAAAAATATTTTGCAAAAATCTAATCTTAAATTTGGTTCTTTACGAAAGAATATTAGTAAAGTACGAGAAAACCTTATAGACAGAAAAAAACGGTAATATATTTTTCTTAAATTTAAATTAATTAATAATAAAATAATAAATGTGTGTTGTTAAATATTTTAGCCTATCAATGGTCAAAACTTCCGTCACATCCACAATAACCAGTTCAATACCAATAGCCTCTACTAGTCGAGTTGAATTAGATAGTCGATTGCTAATGGCATCGAACTTATCATCTAATGTGCAAGTCCCTGTAGACACCGAAAGTCCGGCATCCATACCATTAAATATATCAAAAAACTCTGTCACTAAAGTTAAGCGTCGTCAATCTCCAGCAAAAGCAAATAGAAAAGAAGAAACAAAAATCAATAAACACAATATAGAGGATAACAACGATAACCTGAACGAAGATGATGATTTAGATTCATCACAGTCACCAACAAAACCCGGTAAACTATTTATTTCAAAAAATCAACAATCTACATTTATTTCAAAGAATCAACATAATAATAAATTGATAGATAATATTGCTAATTTAAATGGCAAAAATATACTGAATTCTACATTTATAGTTTCATTGAGTAATGTGTGTGATGATGCACAGCAGCAACAATTAGGCAAATCAGATAGAATGTCTAAAGAAAAACAAAAATTCTTTCGACATTCTGCTTTTAATAGTGATCGGGTAGTTAAAACTTCACCACCATCTGTAAGTGGTGTTGGAGCAAAAAGTCGATTCGTAAATATTAACAGTCAAGGTACAATCCCATCTGAATCGCGTTTTATTTCATATTTAAATCAATTTGATACGCCTAATTTAAAAAATAATACCGAATTTAGTAGTGCTAGGTCCAATATAGATGTCCATCACCCAGCTAACACCCATATTACGACATATCCTAATAATAATAAACTTGCTGGAAATGTTAAATTAAATGTATCTGAATCATCATCGTCATACTGTGACAACGATGAGAGTAGTTCAACAGATACGTGTAGTACCAGTAGTTCAGATAATAACGATTCAGATTCATCAAGTTCAACAGATTTTTCTTCGTCTGATGACGAGGAACAAATCGAGAAATCATCTAAGAATTTAATGGTGACACACAAATGTATTGACTCTGATAACAAAATTCAAACTGCAAAGACAAATGTTAATTATCCAAATTCAATTAAAAAAACTGATCATCCCTTAAATATGGCTGAGTCTAATACAACATGGGGTTTCGCGGCCGAGGCTAAAAAAAAATTGGATATTTTTCACAAAAGTGATTTGCAAAATGTACGAGTATTTGGAAATTTTGAAGGTGTCGATAAGGAGTCATTGGTGAAAATAGATAAAAAGAAGTCAGCTTTAAATCAAAAGTTGCTCTACAAATCTCCTGGTCAATTAAGTAATCTATTTGATAGCTTGACACATGTATTTAAACCAACTGATTGTATAATAAAACAGGTCGTACCATCAAATTATAAGTCGAGCAGTCGGCGGAAAAAGCAAAAAATTCAACATAGCATAATGAAAACGGCCCCGAAAATTGTATTAAAAGAAACACGTAGTACTTATAAAGATTATAATGAGCAATGTCTACAAGACAAGTTGAAGATAGAAGCAAGACCAGCGCTATCTGCATCTAGTAATACACAACATAATCTAAACAAGACTGATTTTAACAATTTTCTCTTAAAAACAACTTACAATTTAAAAAAAAAATCTATAAGTAGTAACAACAATACAGAGGCTAAAGAACAATTTTCAAAAAAATATTTTATTCCAAAGAATTGTTCAAATAATGCTAATAATACAATATCTTCTTTACCTGTTCTAACAACGCAACAATCTAATAATGATAGTAGCATTACTCAAATCGACCTACAGACATCGATACCATTATTACCTTTAAAATCACAACTATCTAGTTTATCAAAATTACCAAGGCGGTTAACACCTTTGACATTTCCGTTGAAACATAAAAACTTAAGATATAGCTCGTCAAGTGAAGATGAGATTCCATATTTAAAATCATGTTTAACTCCGAGTAATCTTGTTAAAAATGCCATAAATGCCCAGTCTCAAGAGCGGCAATTTACGTCTCAGTTGTTAAAAAATATTGATCACAAATTGTTTGGGGCTTTTTCAAATAAAAATTCACTGGACTTTGCATCACTAACGAAAGAATCGGATTTAACAGAAAACAGCTACTTATCCAGTTTTACAACACCGCCATACAGCACAATTCATTTAATGGGTAAGAGTCCACTTTGCTTTTCAAAAAAAAAGCCGAAAAAACAAAATAATTTATTATAAGGTCAATTTTAGTTTTTTTAGCATGATTTAAAATTTTAAATCTCCGATCTGGCTATTTTAGATTCTTTTAAATTAATTGCAGAAACCCAATTTTTGTTTAATTTATTTAAAATAAATATTTTTCATTGAATTCGAATCGGCAAGGAAACAATGTGCACTGGCGTTTACTCGCATTGAACGAAACGTAATAACTACATTGATTTTCATACAAGTACGTTCACATCGTTAATGCAGAGTTCCGAACCGAAGCTGAGTAAAGAAAAAAATTTACCAAGTTTATACTTTTTCACTGAGCAACCCCCTCGCGTATGCCAAAATTATTTCGTTAATTTTTTTGTAGTTTAGAAAATAATTTCGGGTTCAGTCATTTTATATATTTTAAATTGTTAAACTAGTTTCCATTAGATATTTTTTTTGTGTGTAAACGTCGTTCTACCGTTAAAACTTGTATTTGCTTTCCCGTGTGCAGTTTAGTTCCTCGACAATTTCATGTGCTATAAGAATTCAATTTCACTTGTTCTGACGTTGTTTAAGATTTTCCAAGAGGATAATTAATTACATTTAGCTTCGCAATATAATTGTTATGACTACATTAAGGTAGAGCTTAACTAAATTTATTTTTCAAATTTTATCTGCCCTGTGAAAAAATTGTCTTTTCTAATAAAATTATCCACAAAAAATACTGGTTCGGTATTATAATTTCCACAGTTTCTTTTTTGATAAATATTGTAGTTCCAAGCTGGTTTTTATTTTCTAATTTTAAACCACAACCCAGTATTTTAAGATGTCCGAAACGTGTTTGCAGAAAAGCATCACCACAGTTGAAGACAAAAAGATTTGTATATGGGAGGCGAGGTGCACTAAAAAAGGTTATAATCTATTTTTTAGGCGCAGGTTCGTTTAAAATTTACATTTTGTATCTAAGTGCAAGATCTTTATATTTTTGTAAATATCGCCTCTTTTCAGGTCGCGGAATCTAGCTATTTTTTGATGATAATTTAAATAATTTCCTTACTTTATATTTTTAATATTTTTTTTAATATATTTTACATCTACAAGCGAAAAAAATTTAAAAATTATATCGCTACTTGGTATAGACATTAGATCTAAAAAATATCCTTTCACATAAATAATATAAATATAAATATAAATAGAATAACAAAACAAATCTAAAATATATTCACGATAATGAAGAGCGATTGAGTGTACGAAAAAATATAAATCGATGAAAATTGTGAGAAAAATAAGTGTAGGCCTTAAAAAAAAATAAAATTTTAAACTCTGGTTTATACAGTCATAATACCATGCCATCTCGTAGTGAATTCAAAAATACTCGAACTTTTGACTGGTAGGGTATTTTTTTAATGTCAGTTTCTATTTTGACTGCATAGAATCTTTAAAAATAGCCATATCGAACGATATTAAAAAATGTACTAAATATGCTATTTTTAAATTATATATATACTTTAAAAATATTTAAAATCGGACTAAAAAGCTTAATTTGTATTAATTTACCTGTGATTTTTTTTTATTCATGTTATTAAAAAATGTTTCAAGTTTTAACTACAGAAAAATCTTTTGTTTTTAAAAATGTTGACTTAATCTTTTATATTATACCAAACATCCCCTTCTCAATTCCCCCTTCCTAAATAAAAATAATTGATATAAAAAATCTGTTTTACCCAACTAATTTGCCCAAAACGGTCAAATAGTTTCTATTTTCTTAAATTGGATTTTTACAGTAGCTATTTCAAATACCTTTCATATGTAACCAAATACTTGCCGTTTACTCCATTTTCCCTTTAATAAAATACATTATTTCTCAATCTATGGTCTAACCCGCCCCTTCCGATAAGGTGCGCTATTTCTAAAAGTGTTCATATTTTTTTTATTGGTAGACCATTGCAATTCATTATAGTTCCCTTCGAGTTCATTCTTTAATTTTAATTTGAAAATGTGATAAATTTAAGTAAAAAATATAAAACCATTAAAAAGCTGAATTTTGAGATGTTCACAAGATCGGCTATTACTTCGTAGATTACACAGTGCAACACATAAAATATAAACCAAATTCTGACTTTAGTTTTTGGAAGTGTACACCCAAACTAGCAAAACCCTATTTGGGTTTTAATAGTTTAGTTCGAAATTTTTTTATACCGTTATGAACTTTTTTGCTCGAGATTGGGCTATATCTCGTAAATTATAAGGAATTTCAAAATGCATTCTATAAACGAAATGTTTTTTACACTAAAATACACAACTTTTGTAAACACGTTTAGGCCAGGATTTTATATTTTCGGCATGTTTTTAATGCAGAAACCCCAAAAAAGTACAAATGTTTCACATTTTCGACCGTAACTCACAAACCGTGCATATTTTAGCATAAATGTTTTCAACAAAAAATAAAAATGTTCTCTGCATCAACACGAGTAACTTTACAAAACATTGTAATAACCTACAAACGATCCTTCTTCTTTTTTTTGCTTGTCGTAATTAATTTCGCCACCAAATAAAAGATTTTGCAAAAAAATGTCCGTTTTTCAAACAATTTTTTTTTTATTTATTTTCTTCTAAAATATCAGCTAATGGTTAGTAATCATTTAAAAACGAGTTGAAATCAGTTCTTTGGACGTAAATCCTGAAGAAAGCTGAAATTTTGGTGCGAAATTCCTTACAACGACCAAAGGAACTATAAGGATCGTTTGTTTATGCACGGTTTGTGAGTTATGGTCGAAAATGTGAAAAAAATTCATTTTTCCGGGCTTTCTAGATTTTAAACATCCCGAAAGAGTGAAAATCTGGCCTACATATGTAAACAAAAGTTGTGTCTTCTAGTGTGAAAAACATTTCGTTTAGAGATTGCCTTGAAAAATTCCCAATAATTTACGAGATATAGCCGTGCAAAACTAAATATCGAGCAAAAAGTTTATAACGGTATAAAAAAAATGTCAAACTAAACTATCAAAACCCAAATAGGGTTTTGCTAGTTTGGGTGGGTACTACCTGAAACTGAAGTAAGAATTTTGTTTACATTCAAAGACTTGGAAAATTTTGTACTGTGATATCCATTTATTTTTTCAAATTAATTTTATTTTTTTCTTAAAAGTACTTTCTTTACGCAAAACTGATAAACTGTGCATCATTTGACGTTTTCAATTTTTTCTCGACAATTTAGTGATTTTTTTTGTCCATTTTGTATACAAATTCGGGTTTTTACGAAATGTTTCTGTTGTTTTTTGATCCATTTTGTATACAAATTCGGGTTTTTACGAAATGTTTCTGTTGATAATGAATTTTCAACTTACGTCACGAATAGACTCAGTCTGGAACCTTTTTTTGAAATTTTGTATGGGAAATTCTGGTTTTAATTAAATTTAAAGAAAGTGTTAAAGCTACATGCGTAAATTTGTGAGCAGAGTTAGGTTGATTTTATTTTTATAAATTAGCTTTAATTAGCTAATTTATAAAAATAAAATCAATTTAGTTAGTTAAAATTTTTTTTTTTAATTTTTATTCACTTGATTTTATTTTTATAAATTAGCTTTAATTAATATCTAATCCGGCTCACAATTTTACATTTGTAGCTTTAACACTTTTTTTAAATTTAATTATAACCCGAATTTCCCATTCACTATTTCAAAAAAAGGTTCCAGACTGTGTAATCATCATGCGACATTCTACTCAAACTTGGCGGTATTTTTGATGTCGCATGTGCGATAAAAAGCTCTATAGTGCCGAAACAGCAGACCGGATCACCAAAATTATTTCACAAAAAGTGTAGGGCATTTATTAATCTATATTATCATGCCCAATTTACAAACATCGGCTGTTTCTATTCCGAGAATTGTTCTAATATTAATTATATAGTTAGCATGAACAGTGGTTAGCATTACGGCTTTCTGTTCAGGAGGTTGTAGATTCGAAAAATTTGTTGGTCTGAGGGAGGGCCAACAAATTTTTTAATAAAGTGTTTTTGTTGTTTATTACAAGCTTTTTTACCACCTGTAGAATATATATATATGGTTCACCGACAATTCCCCGAAAAGTAAATTCCCCGAAAATACAATTCCCCGAAAAGTAAATTCCCCGAAACGACAATTCCCCG
>JANSTW010063654.1:0-10553 GCA_027564275.1 Diadocidia ferruginosa
TATCCGATGATACAAAGCTTCTACAAAAACTCGATTTTTATTTTTCTTTAAAACATAAAAGTTAATAAATATATTTATATTAATAACTTACGTGGCTCCTGTTCATTGCCAGAAACAGTTAGCTGGGTAGCAGTTGATGGTCCTCGCCGATGAGTTGGACGAAATTGTTGTTGAGTTACTTGTGATGGAGAGCCTACTGATTGAACTAGTGGTCTCGTTGAATTTAAGCCAGTAGATGATTCCCCATTTGTTGTATCATTTCCATTCTTGAATGAAGGGTATTTACTTGATAGATGATTAGAGCTTGATTCGTTAGGCCTACTTTCTGTTTCACATATTGGAGAAATTGGTTTAGAATCATTTTCATTTTTCTTTGAATTTTTAGCCTAAATTAGAAAATGTAAATAAATAATAATTAAACAATATATATATATAAGTATAATAAACAAAGCAAACATATTTGCTCCAAAAAATAAACTGCATTCTTACGTTACTTTTTTTTATTAATTTCTGCTTTTACAAAAACAATTTTGTAAAAAATTCTAGTAAATAAATACCTCCTTTTTCCCTTTAATTAAAGCGCTTTTTGAAGATTTCAATATTGAAGAAACTGAAGATTTCACAGGGTGTGTGTTAGGATTAGTTGAATAATATGTAGTAGTAGGAGCATTATACTTGTATTTATTTGCAATAGTATTATCTGCTAGCTAAAACCACATTTATTAAATTTTCAAGTATTTACTTAAAAAAATTTTATTAATCAAAAGACTCACTTGAACCTCGCCACATATCATCGTCTGCCAATGACTCAATAAAGCAATAATTGCAGTCATTAGTGTACTTTTTTTCTTAAATGCATCGCATTCAGCAATTTCTCTCAAATATTCTGTTCGTATCTTTTCGTTATTGTGAGCAACATATTGTAAAAGGCATTGAACAAGTTTACATGATGGACAAGAACTGAAATTTCGACTATACAATTTTACTTCCTCCATGCGATTCGTTTTGTCCGAATATATTATCTAGAAAAAAAGATTTAAGTAATTAAAATTAACAATTTTTTACCAAACGATCATCATGCCAATCTAAGGCTTCTGCGAGTAGTTTCATAAAAACTAAGTTGTTATACTCATCAACTTCAGCAACAGTATTTATAATACTATCACTACATTTAATAATCGCTTTACTCCATGCACTTAAAATTGGCGCAAATGTTTCAAAAAATGATAATTCCAAAACGTTAGAAAAACCAGATGCTTTTAAAGGCGGATCTTCTATAGATTTTCCTATAAATAAGCAATTACTAATATAATTCGGCAAATTTAAATTAAATGTGTACTCTTATAAATAACATAGCACCTATATTATTATGTACGAATGTAAACCTAGGATAGCAGTAATATTGATTGTTCGTATATTAACATTTAATCGGTTTCCTGAGCGAATCTTCGCAAAAGAATTCATCGCTTTTTTATCATGCAATTTACTCATAACTTTACCAATAGCACCATTAACGATTACCTCTGGTATGTGAATATCTATTATTATTTTTGTATATAATTTTTCATTTACAAATTGCAAAGCTGGAACAATTTCCGGCCAATTTGTCGTAACCGAAACTGGAACTTTATTAAAAACATCATCGTAAAATTTTTGCTCTACAATTTGAAGCACTTCGAAATAAAAGTTTACAAATTGCCAATCAAACATAAGTCGGCATTGTTTTTCTTCAGGTAAATTTGCTTGTGGCGGATGGGCTTCAAAAATAGATGGTTGAATTTGCAAAAGAGCTACAGAGTTAATTCCATTAGACGCAGCTTCAGTCAACTTATTTGAGGGAAAAAGAAAACTTTTACACTGTAAAAAACAAAGATTTATTATAGGAACTTCAACAAAGATGTATACATTCGACGGTGCAAAACTGTCTAAATAATTTAAATTAAACAAAGTCAAACTAACTAATTTTTTATAAGTTTAATTTTTGCCAAAAAAATATAGAAATAAAAACTATTAATTTTAGGTTTTTTTTGCTTTCAAAAAACATACTACCAAATAAAAATTTAAATGCAAAAAAATCTAATTTCTTATTAAAAAAATACTTCCATTTATTAACAATAAACTGACACACTTTCTTTTTTTCTAAACATAATGCTAGCTGTTAATGGCTGATCATGATGAGCTGTCGAACATTTACGGTAAATTTTCTGAGCTAAGTATGCAGGATGAATTCGTTTAGCTGAATTCGCCAATATATTAGCAAAATTTTCAATCACTTCAAGGGAAAGAACCGAAAGCAATACCTAAAACTAATTATTAGCCAATTCAAAGTTTTTAATGCAAAAAAAACTAACTTGAATATCTCTTCCGCAATTAACTTTCAGAGTAAGAGCTGTGCAATCATTCACATTACCATCAATTTTCTTTAGATGATTCTTTTGTTCAATATAATTGTTTAATCCTACAGAGTGTTGTTTAGACGTTTGTTCTTTACGTATTAATTTTAAACCACATAAGCCATTTGAAATCTTAAAAAAGTCATAAAATTAAAAAAAATTTTATAAATAAACTACCTTTTGTAAATTTGAACTCTTCAAACTTTCGCAAGAAAATATTTCCAAAAAATGTGTATATTCTTTTAAATATGCATCGACATTTGAAGTTTCATAGTACTTTTGAGAAGATGCCGAGTGAAATGAAGCATCACTTGCTTTTCTGAGTACTTCACCTTCATTAAACGTCTAAACACATTAAAAATAATTAGCTTTACATTAACTTAAAAAAATTTTATAAAGTATAAAATGATAATTAAAAACTAATAAATCAAAAAATTATTACAAAAGATGTAGTATTTGAATCAGATATAGTACTTTCTCTTCTATGATTCGTTTGAATTGCACTAGACAAGTAAAAATTATTTAGTAATAAAAAATTAAAGTAACTTTCTCACCATTGTTGAAAATCGATAATACTTTGCAAAAATAAAGGCTGTAATGTTTTATCATTTTGCAAGTTATAAGTAGCTAGTTTTGATAAATTTGAAGCAAAGAAGTGATTTCCACTAAAATTACAAAAAAATAAACAAGCATTAAGTAAAATAAAGTACCTATCATCTCGCTCTGCAAAAAAACGAGAAGCGCCAAAACAAGAACAGCTTTGTGCATTTTCTTTTTGCCATAGAAAGTATAATCGATAGTTTGATGCTTTATCATGTTTCAAAAAAAATTGACGACGTTGCTGTAACAAGTATTGCTCCGAAAGTTTGAACGGCAATCGAATATCAAAGTTAACCTAAAACTTTTCCAATAATTTTTAGGCAATCGTAATAAAAATTATGATTTGTAAAAAGTTATGTATATAATATTAATTAATTTTAAAAATAATATTTAAGTAAAAAAAATTACTTGATTCATTTCGAAATTCCCACATCGTAACCAATTAATTCCGCTTCCATCTAATCTTATAAATTGATCCAATCCAATAGAACCAAGTTTCAAAATAATGTTCTCACAAAAAGAACCACAATGTGCATTACAAAATGCAAATCGACAATTTTCCGTATTTATTTGCATTAAGTATTTAGATTCGGCAAGAATCAATTTAATGGAGTCAATTGAAATACGAACTACTCGATATTTTAACTAAAAAATGATTAATATATTATCAAAACTAGAAAGAAAAATTAAAAATAGAAACTATTAAAAATATTACTGATTCTATAGTTTCACATTTTTGCCAACGATTTCGATTGTCAATAATTTTTAAATTAGATTTAGTACAAAAACGAATATTTTCAAAATGATGACAAGTATTTATCTTCTCCGGCATTTCCATTTCTTCATCTACTGCCATTACCAAGGTAAAAAAAGAGTCCAAAAATTGTAATGCAGTAAGTAACTAAAAAATTTATTTTGATTACAAAAGTGTATTATTTTTTATAAATATTTTTCCAAAACATTTAAATACAAAAAAGTTTAATCTAGCAAAAAATAAAAACGCACATTCTTAATTTGAATTCTTCCCTCAATTTCGCCAACAATAATCTCAACCAACCATGCATATTCTAAAGCTTCATATGACCACGGGACCTCAAAATCTGAGTATAAACTTTGCCCACGAAATTGAAGTCCGCTTAACGTCATTGCAGATTTTGATAACGGTATATTATCAAAAGAAACATAAGTTGGGCTTGTTGCAATCTAAGCAATAACACATATTTCAGTTTTTTTTATTGTATAAATATATTGAAAAAAAGCAAAAAAATTCCACTTATTAAATCTAAAAAGTACTTGAATTAAACACTCCGAATGATCCTTCTTTAATTCGCAAATTAATTGATCCATTTTTACAGTTGGACAAACATCTAAACAAAAAAAAGAAAGACTTTTTCTACGTTTAAAAAAGTTTACCTTGCGTTTCATCTGGTACAGCTAAGTTAATATGTGTTAAACAGTGAGCATAAATGTCTTTTACTTTTAACTTAAAAAAGGTATTCATTGGACGATAATGTTTAACATCTAAGTCTTCCATATTTATGCAAGTATTAGCAGAATGTAATGGTTTAGTTGAAATATCCGAAATCTAAATTAAAATTTTATTAACAAAAATAAAATCTGAAAATTTTTAAAACCTGATCGTAATCACTAAAGTAGTTATCCTTAAAATTGAGGAAACTCTTAATCAATAATCCAGAGAGTAAGATTTCAGAACTATCAATTTCAACTTCAACAAATAAATTATCCGGTGTTAAAAACCATGGACTTGGCACAGACTCAGGAAGCCATTGATGAGTAAAATTTAAAGGAATATGCGAGTTATATCGGCGTGAAAGACTATAATACTCGTATTCGCATTTTAAAGTAATTAATTCAGTTCGCCAAACCTCTATTGCATTCTAAAAAGTTAATTTTAGCACAAAATTACAATCTTATGACAGATAATAGTTAGACAAAAAACAGTTTAAAAGTTTATACCTCATCCTCTTCTAAGCCAATATGTATTTTTGAAGGAGCCATTGTTGGCAGCCATTTTGAGCTATTTTTTAATACTGTAAATACAGATGCTAATAAATTTTGTTGTGGAACATAAAGGCGTACTGCTAAATCTCCTTCAGCTTTCATTCGTAACTCAAATGGAATAGTTTCAGGTCCAAAATCGGTAAATTCTAATGCAAAATCAATATTCAGTTTAGAGCCAAGAATTGAAGCTTGAATGTTTTCAGATCTCTGAGAAGAACTAAAACTTAAGTAATATACAATAATCCAATCTTCTACAAAATATAGTATAATTTTACTTTCAACAAAAAATATTAGAAAACAATTTTTTACATATGTTTAATTTCTTTAAGTAAAAAATTACCTAGTGTCAACCCAATTCTTGTCATTAAGCAGTAAAACTATCTTAAATTTATCAACGACGCTAATATTAAAGTTCCACGTAAATGGTATAAATTTGCATAAATCAGTTTCATTGTCCGAAGTCCATTCATCTATTATGTCCTAAAAACATTTCAATTAAATAACTTTGAAAATTAAAAAAAGCGTTAATATTTACCATAACAAATCGTTTGTAGTCCCAGAGAAAAAAAGTTGAAAATTGATGTAACTTTACGTCAATATCCCAAACTTGGTGATGGTTGTAAGCACGAGGATAATGCATAGTAACTTTAAAACGTAATGTTTCACAGCTAATAAAATCACGAAACGGTAAAGAAGTTGTCGATTCCAGACAAAGCAAGCTACCTCGAACTTCAGAAATAAAACCTTTTTCTGTGACAACAAATGGAATATAAAACTAAAATGTAGGTATAAAATATTATCGTTATAACCACAACTCGTAAATTATAATAAAAAATAATATACAGAAAACATCTTATTTTATGATTTTACCATTAACATATTGCCTAGAAAAAATATATCTTACATTTAAAAAATAGCAAACCTCAAAAGAAGATCCTTGCTTAATACGAGAATGAATTGCATTAAGCTCTTCATTTCGCATAAACAAAAAGTCAATCGACGCATCATGCAAAAGAGAAATCCGGACGTCGTGATTTATTAAAATTCGACGTTCCCCTTTTTTTGGCATCTCAGTTATTGGAGTACAACCATAGTCAGACGGAAAAAAGAAAGAATAAATTAAGTCCCGTTGTTTGTCTGCCCAAGGTCCATAAGTAAAAACAGTATTTTTATCAAGACGCCAAATTGTTTCCCAAACTGGTACTTTAAGATTTGCAGACTGTTGCTTTTCTTTTACGAGCCCTTAAAAAATTAACAAAAAAATAAACACCTTAATTTTTTAATCAGCTTTAATAAGAGAAAAAAAATTTTATCGATAAGAGTTTTTTTTATAGAATTAATAATTTATATAAATTAAAATTTACCCAGCAAGTCTTGATGATAATAAAATTGAACCATAGCACTTTGTAAAATAGCAAATCCATCACCCATAGTACGTGGCGGATCTTCTTGTTTGTGTCCTAATTGGTCGCTACTAATAAAGTCAGTAGCAGAAACTAGTGCTACACGTACATTTTCAACAGTAGCCTTTAATCTAAACATATAGCGATCTTCCTCTTTATTTGATGCATCAGTTAGTATAATACGAGCTAAAAAATAATCATTAGTATTAGTAATTTTAAAAAAACTATAACAAATTCTTAATACTTTTTTCTTAAATTGAAAAACTATAAAACGAATTAAATATTAGTAAACAAATATGTTTAATTAATAAATTATGCAAATTATAAACGTACACTGAAGATTTTCAAAAGTTACTGCAAAAGCAGTCGGCAAAGTGTGATTACCAACAATTAATCTTCCTGACACAACATCAAAGCAAACTGCTCCAAAAAGACGCCAAATATTGTCCCACCAAGCATCCAATTGCATTTCTAACATTTCAGAATTAGCTTTTGTCTTATTAGACGTACTCCCAGTATCCTTCCCGTTCAAATTATTGAAAAATTGTGCCATTCCATTTTGTTTCGCAATATTTTGGTAAACGGAAAAACGGTTGAATATTTGAAATTTTAAGCCATTTAATAAAATATGCAAACGAGAAACATTCCTTAAATCATTATTTAACATATAAATAAACATGATTAATAAAAAATTACATGCTATCCTGAATACTAACATTTTTTGGCACATATTTCCAATAGGAAAGAATAATCCATCCATCATTTATCCGTAGTGAGTAATCGTCTGTTACAAGTAGAAATTCTCGAAACATTATTTTTCCTGACAAAATACTGATCTAAAATTTTTCAGTCATAAATTTACGTTTGTTTAGAAAACTTTAAGTATTTAATATTTAATCCAAACGAATTAATGGAAATAAAATTAAAACCGCTAATTTTTATTTACATGAAGTTAATACAATTTTTAAGAATTACTTACCGAAAAAGACCCAATAGAGAGTTCTATAATATTTGGAAAACCTGACCAATTGAGAAAACGCCGAAACCAATGTCCAACAAAAAGCCCAAGAAGTCGAGAAAAGAAAAATGAGATAAAAATTATCCATACAACAAATACAAGCAATGAAATTAAAAGAAGAAAAAAATTAATCCCTGGTTCATCATCCACCCATTCAGACTTGATGTCCGACTGAATTTGATGAAAAATATCGATATCATCTGTTTCATTACCCATTATATCTAAAAGATTAAATAAATCTAATAAAATTACATTTAGTTGACTTAAAGATCAACACACTGTTTAATAAAAATTATTAATATGTAACAATGTAGCGATTGAAATCAAAACTTTTGTATGGTTGAAAAATGTAATAAAATACATTTTATTATTCTGTTTTTAATTAAAAAAAATTCAAACTGTTTTAATATTAGTTTAGTAAATGCAGACTTCGCTACCTTTTAGAATATTTAACTATAATAATATCCAAAAAAAATTTTACATTTCCAGGCCAACTACTTAAGTATGTATAAGAAAAGTTTTTATATTGAAATATACCTATTAAAAACGTTGCATACAATTTTTTGAAAACTTTGTACAGGATATTGACATCTCAAAAAAAAAGTAAATTTAGTCCACAAAGAGTTTAAAACACTTTGAAATAAAAATGGTTTACGCACCAAGTTTTTTCGCTGTATTTTACTTTATTTGAAAAATATTTATTCAGCATATTATAAATTAACAAAGTTACAGCACTATTTTACACATTAGATTTAGCATTACTTCATTTAAACGCAAGTTTAACAAGCTAAATATTAATAACAAAATGTTACCTTTCATAAAATACAAAAAGTATAACAAAAACTGATAATGACCTTAATCGTAAATAATTTAAAAAAACATAAGAAGATACAATAAAAATAAATACGTCCATTAAAAAAGATAAACCACATGCCAAATTAAAAATTTTATAGGCACGACTTTAAATATATAAATAATATCTTCTTAATTTTGGTAAATTTAAGTAATTTAACAAAATATCTTTTTTAACGAAAAAAATACGGTTTTGATGAACCTTAAAGATGCATCAATGTATTAGTGAAATAAAAAACTACCATCTAGTAAAATGTATTACAAAAAAAACATTCAAGAAAAAAAAATTGTGATCTTAATTTAATTATCTACATAATACAATATAACTGCTGCTAATCACAAAAAATAAAGTAATTATGGCTAACTTTTAAAAAAATAAATACATATGAAAATTCCAATAAAGGTTTCAAAAAATAATAAATGTATTTGAACTAGAGAACCCAATTACCTAGAAAAAAATATTTCTAAGTAGAACAAGGCCTAATTGGCAATTAAAATATAAAGACACAACCAAATCGTAAATAAGGCATAATCACTCACACACAGAGAGATATATATGCGTAAAATAAGATATAGTAAAAACAAACAATTCAAAGGCTACCATTAGTATCGTAGTGACGTTTTATACTTAAAACAATTTCCTCAAAAGAAGGTCTTAATTGCGAGTCTATGTTCCAGCATTCACGCATTAACGAGTCTATAAATATAGGGCAACCTTCTGGTGGTTCCATTCTATAACCGTTTTCAATGTGTCGAACAACGTCTTGTATTGGCTAACATTATTATTATAATCAAAGTAAAAATATTTAACTAATATAATAACTTACTATTCTAGGATATGGTACTCTACCAAAAGAATAAATTTCCCATAACAATACTCCAAATGACCACACATCACTTTTATTCGTAAACATCTAAAAGTATGATCAAAATTAAATAACTGCTTTATTAAATTACAAAAAGTAAGCACTTACACTACTCCTTAGAGCTTCTGGAGCACTCCATTTAATTGGAAATCTTCCACGTACAGATTCAATTGTTGGTTGGTTAGCAACTTGAGCTAAACCAAAATCACTAATTTTGGCCACTAAATTACTGTCCAATAAAATGTTACGTGCGGCTAAATCTCGATGCACAAAATTATGTGTTTCCATATAAAACATTCCTTCAGCAACATTTCTAGATTAATAAAAAAACAAATAATTCATAGTTAATTTACTAAAAATTAATACTACAAAAAATAAAAATACAAGCAAAAATACTAACAATTTTTATATTAATATCTTTGTTTCTAACTAAACTGCAATATCTAATCTAAAGAAATATCATTTCACTTACAGAGCAAATTGCAAGAGCTGCACTTTCTCTACTAAATGCCTTCCTCTTGACCTCAAATAATCAACTAAATTTCCATTCGCCATATATTCTGTAAGAATGTAAGCACCATGACTGCCTTCCATAACAACACCAAGCAAAGAAACTAAGTGAGTGTGACGTAAGTTTCTAAAGTTCTATTATAATTATTTAATTAAATAAATAAGAATTCTAGTAAATACATCATAAATCGAGCTTCCCGCAACAAATCATCAACCAGACCATTTTTTAAAGTCTTAACCGCTACTCGTCTCCCTTTGTAAACGCCAAGTAATACATCTAAATTTACTTAGTAAATACACAAATTAATTTATAAAAAATTACCTCCAAATTCTCCATGTCCAATAATATCACCAAATTTTATTTCCGATTTAGCAATGAGTAATTTTGCTCTTTCAAATTCTTGAGCCCCTTTTTCATTACTAGAAGCCTCGCAAAAAAGCTTAAATTCTTCTGACACAATTGGCGTCACCAATCTATGACATAACCCATCAGCTTCGCGTTTATAATGCTAAATAAAAAATAAAGTATGTTATTATAAGGTGAATAAATTCTTCTCTAATTGATTTTCAAATAACACACTTTAATAGTGAAAATTAGTATAACTTATAACTTATAGTAAACACTTTCCAAAAACTTACTGAAACAAGTTGAGTAAGATTATCAAAAAACTCTTCATTGTCACAAGAATACTGATCATTTTTTAAATATATCCTAAAAAATAGGAAAAATAACCTTCTAAATAATATCAGAAAAAGTACCTATAATGTTCGACCTTCCCTTTGCAGGCAACACAAAGCGTAAAATTTCCCGGAAAGTTGGTAGAATGGCGTATTACAAATGTGCCATCTCCACAATTCCCTAGTAATCTAAAGTAAACATAAATACAAC
>JANSTW010063665.1:0-10994 GCA_027564275.1 Diadocidia ferruginosa
CATATAAAAAAATGTAATAGCATAAAAAACTTCGCCGCGCGCGCGATGTCAAAAGTACCCAGTGAGGCTGTTTTATGATGTTTTCTTATAAGTTCAATGTCCGAATATTTTATTTTCGGCGAATATTAAAAAAGCGCGCGAAGGACACAAATTTAAACATCGTCGCTTCTGTATTATTTGTATGCCTTCTGTGCCTCAGCAGTGACGAATATGTTTTTGATGGTATAGATCTTATGTGCAAACGTAATATAAGATTCTAAATTAATGATAAGATAACCATTAAATGCCTTTGAAAAACAACCCTTTTTATGGAAGTCTTATAAAGTTAACAAAATTTTGCCAGGATGATATTCTCCCTCGAAAAAACTGCTAATTTAAAAAGACTTGGAAAATTTAGTTATTGTCTCTATATAACATCAATTTGTGCACATTCGTTAGGAAATTAATGTCTACCTCCAGACTTTGTCTACTCTATATTCTATTCTAATGAACATTTTTTTAATTCTAGAAAATTTAAATAAATAAATTTCGAAGTAGATTATAATCTTTGATACAAAATTATGAGACGATCTATTTTAATGAATGGAACGTCATAATTCAAAATTTACAGAAAATCAACATTTTCAGCAAAGATTTATAGTAAATTAATAATAATAATTCACGATAGGTATGAGGTTGCCCAAAAAAATTGTTTCGCTAGGAATCAACATCAAATGTGAAAAACATTTGATGTGGAATCCTATAGAATTCTTATTTTTTAAGAAACCTCATACCTATAGTGAATTATGATTATTAATTTACTATAAATCTTTGTTAAAAATGTGGATTTTCTTTTGAATCGCAATTATCATAATTTTTGATGGAACAACAGGCTAAATGGATAAGTGCTACAACTAAACCTCAATACCTTTTAAGAAATTTTTTCCAAAAAACCTTTTATATTGATTTTACTGTAATTTCTTTTTGTTCAAGAATATTGGGTCATAAAATAAAATTAGAACATTATAGAGTATGTCTGTAAACATTGCATATCCGCGTCCACGCCTTTCTTATTACCAATCTGAGCTGCGAAACGATAAGCTGTAAGAAAATCGTTCTAATAAAATATTGTAGTTGTAATATTAGTTTATTTTATTATGGAATTCAGGATTTGCCCACGTAAACAAATTTATAATATTTGCATCATCTTCTGTTTGCGGAAACTTTTATGCTATATGCGAGTAACCACTCCGCTGTGAACGGCCGCCTCGCGTTAAACGTGAAACGTCATCAGACAAAGAGCGACGACACAAATTTATTATAATTAGTTTGTTATACAAAAGGAAGAAGCGGCCATTGTATAAAAAAAGATTATGGAAACATAAAAGCTGCGACTCCGCAATATGTTTTGCCCCATTCCTTTGGTCAGATGAAGACCATTTTATTTTTGTTTATATGCAATTAATTTAGCTAAAATGTTGTGTACTTACAAAATTCCACTAAAATGAACTCATTGTCGCTTATGGCAGTCTTAAAATTATTTACAGTTAAGACTAAAACTCCATCTTCCAATTTGATCTCTTCATCAGCACCATAAATTGCACCGGACAGTGACAATAAACACAGCGTTACCAAGAACCACATTTTAACAAATTATAATTTGTGTTTTATACAAGAAATAACAAATAAATTAATAAATATAAATTATTTTACCGAGAGCCGGCCGGCCGACAATACCAAAATTACTTTGAATAAAGAAGTTGACCGAAGTGTTCAACACAATTTTATCCAATAATTCTCGTAACGTGGCACAATTGCTCGTGGGGAGCTGTGATTGGATGAAATTTTAAATATTAAAGTGTTGCCACATGTACGCATATTATGTTTGTGAGGCGCGCGCGATTTGACATTTGCTGTATTTTTAAATTTTTTGGGCTAATTTAACTCTTGCCTTGAAATCAAAGATTTGAAAAATCTAATGGATCCATGACTAACTCAGACTCTTTTAAAGCTTTTTTCAACTCAAAATTGCCAATGGAAACCGGAATCGAGTTAGATCTTCGGTAACTTATTTCAACTCCACGAAATTGGTCGAGTTGAGTTCTACACGTCAAAATATAGATAAACAAAATGGCGACAACTGAGCAGCAGCAAGTTAAATATGACTTGAATTTGTTAAAAAAAACACGCAACTATGTGTTTTAAACTTTTTTTTGGGTTAATTCATATATATTAGCGAGCCTTTATGTTAGTTTCTACAATTGCGAGCGGTCAACTTGAAATTTACAACAACAATTTGTATATGAAATGTTCCCAACAACAACCCAACTGAATTTTTGTAAAGCGAGTTTGAATTTTTGTATTGAGTGGTACCAACCAATAAAAAACATCGACACTGTTGGCCATTCGCAATTGAACACACCAACACTACCATAAAGGTTCGCTAATATAATATATTTGAGGCACAGAAACATAAGTTACAAAATTCAAGGCTGAGATAGGGTTAATGTAAATCGTTTTTTTGGGGCTATTGAAACAAAAGTACGCAACCATAATTTGTACGCACTGACACGGCCGCACAGCGGCGGGCGGTATTTTTGTTTACAAATTTTTATACTTTTTAGTCTATCCTGCGCGAATTAATTTGATTTTAATTTAATTTTAATTAATTATAATTAACTAAAATATAAAAAATGTCCGATAAAAGACAGGATTTTACGTCTGAAATATATAAAATTGAAATAAAGAACTTGGCAAAATTTGGATTTGGTGTAAGTGCGTGTGTTGCTATATTACCTATACAACACGTGGATATTTTATTATTGTATTTTCGTATAATTTAAAAAAAATATTAATTAAAACACATTATTTAATTTAGAATATCTTTTTAGGAAATCAAAAAGTTTCTAAAAATTAAATTAAATTTGAATCCGGTCAAAATTAAAGCGGTTCTGGGAAAGAAAAACGAAAGTCATCATGCCTATCTATGTTTTCGCAATGAAACCGAAAAGAATGAGGCACTCACCAAATTGGACGGATACGTGTGGAAGGGAAGACCAATAAAGGCTTGCGTAAGTGAGTGAAATTTGTATGGTTTTTTTTCTAAAATTTTTTAATTCAAAAATAGTTAGCCAAAGCAATTGTTGACCCCATGCAAAAGAAACGCTCTGAAAATAATGTTCCAGATCCAAAGGATGAGAAAACGTGTGTAGAGGCAACTGCACCGCTAGCCAAGATGCCCTATGCTGAACAATTAGAACTAAAATCAGACGAAATTATCAAGATATTGAAAAAATACAAAAACGATGCCGAACGCATTAATCCCAGTCTAAGATCGGAATTCGCTAAGTTGACTGATGGAGAAATAACACCATTACCATGCAAGTGGCAAGGACTAAAAGCGTCGCCTGCCATCAATGGTTATCGAAATAAATCGGAATTTGCAGTTGGTCAAGATGGACAAGGGGAAAAGGTTGTTGGATTTCGTATGGGCAGCTATGTGGGTGGTTCGATAGGGGTGGCTGTCGTTGACGATGTGCCTCATATACCAGAGAAAATGAAATTAGCAGCAAAGGTCTGTGGCGCGTTAAAATGTAATTTTAAATAATTTTCTAATATTTCCTCTTCAGTCATTTCAACAATTCGTAAGAGCTTCCGAATACAATGTATTTTGTCCAGAATTTTATACGGGACAATTTAGGCAATTGTGTGTTCGGTTGTCGCATTCAAATCAGCAAATAATGTTGATTGTTGGCTTACAAACTTCGGTAGTTAATGTGTTTAATTGTTAAAATAATTTAGTAATCAAAATTTTTTCCAGGACATCGATAGCGAAAAATTGGAACTGTTAAAAAAGGACATTCTTGAATACTATCAAGTCGGCGAGGGCAAAGAATTAAATGTAACATCGTTGTACATAGAAATAATAAATAAAAGGTTTTAGTTTAATTAAGAAAATTATCTTACTTATATATCTGAGTTTGTTATAGAGCTCCTGGCCAAACTACAAATCCTTTTGAGCATATTCTCGGTGAAAAATTTATTACCGAATCGCTGCATGGTCTAACACTTCGCATAAGTCCAGCGTCATTTTTCCAAGTAAAACTTTGTACGAATTTTGTGTATCTTTTAATAAATTATTTTATTCTAGGTTAATACGTTGGCTGCCGAGGTGTTATATCAAAGTGCCATAGATTTGGCATCGATAACACCAAACACGACGGTGCTGGACATTTGTTGTGGCACCGGCACAATTGGACTATGTTTTTCGAAACATTGCAAGGAGGTTTTGGGTGTCGAACTGATTTCTGAAGCTGTCCGAGACGCTGAACATAATGCACAGGAAAATGGAATAAGTAATTGTAAATTTTATAGTGGCAATTGTGATGATTACATTCAATCGTTGGTGCATCAGGCTCAAAATGACGATCTTATTGCTATTATCGATCCACCCAGAGCTGGACTACGTAATTTTTTGCATTTTTATCATAATAATGTTCACATATTCAAATATTTGTAGATGTAAAATCTGTTTCGGCTTTGCGAAATGCAAGAGGACTAAATCGATTTATCTACATTGCTTGTTCACCACAATCCGCATTGCGTAATTGGGTTGATTTGGCAAGGCCATCGTCAAAAACGTATAAAGGTTTGTGGTTCTAGTTGAATTGTTACCAAAAAATCAATAACCGTTTATCTTTAGGCAATCCGTTTATACCAACCATTGTGACCGGCGTAGACATGTTTCCGCATACAAATCACAAGGAAATGATTCTGTTATTTGAAAGGGTTAAAGATGAACAACTACCAGCAATTACGGCAGTCGAACTAGCTGTTGAGCCTTCTGTTGACGACTCGACGGAACCAATGATTAATTGATTTTTATTTTATAATATATAAGAACTTTCAAGATAAAGTTAAAAAATTTAAATGTCTGCAGTTATTATATTTATTTTCTTAAGTTATTATTAATTTGTTTTCGGTTTTTTAGCGTTCGGTTCACTGCTGTCAGCGGCCGTAGATGTATCGTTGAAAATGGCCTTTGGTTGCGTTTTAGCGTAGGCCGGTGCAATCCAATAGGGATTTTCTTCGGCTTCCTTAGCATACTTGAGAATTGCCTCACGTGGATCCTGAAAATTAATTGAGGTAAAAACTAGCTAATTTAATTAATAAAAGTAAAATTGGACTAAACTGAAGTCAATAATAAATAATCTGATAAAATAAAGATTGTTGAAATCAATAAATTTAAAAAAAAAAATTATTCAAACTACCTGATCATCATCGACTCGTTTGCTCAATCCAAGGTTACGAATAACAAATGAGCTAAGCGTACCACCCGACGAAGCCACACGTCCGCCTGTAACGATGCAAATAAGATAAAAATTTGAAATTCTAATGAAATAAAAACTCGAACCTTGTCCGCTTGTAATCGGTAAGTCTGGTCGTCTTGATTTAACCGGATCCATTCGATCTTTTTCCTGTTTCTTCCTTAACGATCTTGATTTCTCTTGTCTGAACAGTGGCAACGCATGAGGCGTAATAACTTGTGCCACTCCAACAACCTCGGCTTGTTTCTTTTTACGATAAGTTTTTGCCATGCACAATTTAGCACCACGCATACTTTTCTTATCATCATAATAACACTTGATCACACCATTGCCACATCCCACAAATATTTGATTTAATTTCGGATGCCACAGGGTCTTGACTACATGTGAATCGGTAACGGCTATTTTATTGACCAAATCGAATGTCTTTGCATTGTATATGAGAACATGTGCTGCCTCCTTTCCCTTCTGCAATGATTCCCCGGTAACAATCATCGAATCGTCAGGACTAAAACAACAATCTGTTGTATCGTAGCGTGAGTAGAGATCGGAAAATGTGTGTAAAGGTTGTTTGAACGACCGTAAATCCCATAATTTAAGAGTTTCATCTGAAGATCTAGTGGCCAACTGTGTGCCCAAATAGGAGAATGCTACACACGAAATTTCACTACCCTTTTGGTGAGCATTTCGTAGACAATGTGTTGTATTGACAAACATTTTACGCGTGTCCCACGTCTGTATTGAACCGTCAAGACAGCCGGCCGCTATTAGAGTTGCATCTCGATTATACGAACATGATGTGGGAATTGTTTTTAGGCCACCTTGAGCACGAGTCTTTATAATATTACGATGCTGTCGAGAATTCGACGTTTCCCATAAGCGTAGTGTTGAGTCCATGGAACAGGTGAGAAATTCTTCTTTTCGAAACGGATGCCAACTGCCTGCCGTCAATTGGGCTGTGTGTCCTTTTGTTTTTGACATATCCGTTATGTATTGATCACCCTTGACGCATTCTAGTTTCTCGAATCCATCTCTGTCCAAAATTTTCGCTTGTGAATTTCCCGACACCACCAATATTGTGTCACCGGTTACACTGTACTGTAGTCCTCGAATGGGATGATTTTCGCATGGTTGTATTGTTCGAAAGCTTTTCATTGTTGTGTCCATGCCAGCAAAATCCCAAAAACACAGTTCATAGTCAATTGAACCAGAAGCTGTAAAATGTTTAAATTAATATGCAATTAAATATCCCAATGCTTGGTTATTATTACCTAATCTCGCTCCACTTGGATCACCGGTCAACGAGATAATTGCTTTATTTCCATGTTGCATGCTCACTTCGTGAGAAGCTGGAATTCTAAAAATAAGAAAAATTATGCTTAAGCCGTGAACAGAAAACTAATAATTACTTTTTGAAAAGATTTTCCTCCAAATCATCGTCGTCATCACTTGACTCACTAAGTTCATTCATACTGTCGTCCGATTCAGTTTTTTTCTCCAATAATTTAGTCTTATCGATCGTTGGTGGCAGTGGACCGATAACTTCGTCATCATCTTCATCATCCTCATCATCATTTGTATCTTCAGTTGATTTCTTGGGTGCTTTTTCTTTTGCTTTGGCAATTTGTTCCTGCGGCATTTAATTAGTTTTTACAATCAATAATTCGTATTTTTAGTTTAATTTATTTTGTACTTACAACAATATCGAAATTCTTGGCCTTTCTTCCAAACGACGATATACCCATTATATCTTTAACTTGTTTACTTTCCAGGTCCTCATCCTGTTCAGCATTTAAATCTGTTATCAATTGTGTTTTACCAAATGTACCAAAACCTGTTGCAAAATGTAAGTTAATTATTATAGTTCTAATAATTAATAACACAAATTTATTTAAGAAATTTAACGATTCTTTTTTTTACAAAATTTTACATAAAAACTACTCTAAGTGGTGTAACCTCTCTGTTCCAACGAAAAGAGTCCCTTTTCATGCCTATAGGTAGCAGTTACTATAGCAGATTCATTTTTTATTTAAATTAATAAGAAGTCTATAGGTATAATTGCCAATAACTGAGATCTTATTAAGTAGCAGCAGAGGGTTTACGTACACATGCCAGCCTTTAAAAATTAAATATATTTTACGCACCTGATGCATTTTCTTCTTCCTTTGATCCGCTGCTACCTGCACTTTCTTTGACCACATTTAAATTTATTTTACCAAATTTTATTTTTGTCTTATTCATGATTAAAGTATTTTAATTATAATTAATTTTAGTTATGCGATTAATTTTGAAGAAATGCCCAAAATTAAATTATAAACAAAAACACTACGCGAGGAGAAATCGCCAAAACATATGCGAGCGAAGGAGAAATTATTCATACTGCGCGACATTTAAAAAGTCCCAGCAAGAAAATATAGAATTGCTTCATGCGCCGATGCTACCTGCGGAAATAATAAGTGGCTGCATACTTTTTATAATTAAAAATAAAAATTTATTTGTTTTTCTTTGTATACGCAAATAATAATAAAAAAATATTTTATAAAATCGAAAATATTGATTGTAATTTATTTATTTATTAAAAAAAATAATAAAATAGGCTAATAATAAATTGAATATTCGATAAGAATGGACGAGGATTTGCCAACTGAATTTGATTTAATTGTAGTGGGAACAGGTGAGTCGTGTAATTCGAAAATATAAATATAAAGTGAGTCATAGGTCAAGAATAATTAGACTTATAGCCCACTTGGCGCGATGACTTGGACAATATATAATATTAAGAACTAATAAAATATTTTCCCAAAACGCTTTTAGGTTTTACTGAGTCTATAGTTGCAGCGGCGGCCAGTCGAATTGGCAAAACTGTACTACATCTCGATCCAAACGATTTCTATGGGGGCTATTGGGCCTCATTTAATTTAGAATCAATCCAAACCGTACTCACGAACGAGCCAAATAATGATAAAGTTATTGTATTCTAATTTTAAATATTTATATAAACTAAGTTATCACTTTCGTTTTCGCTTCACAGATTCACAAACTAGAAAACAATTCCATTAAATTTGATGATAATTATTGTCGATTGAAGAATGTTCAGCAACATTGGGATTGTGTTGTGGCACCAGCTGGAGATAATGCTGATTCTAAGGAAAAGCCTGATGATATTGTTGGCGGCTGGACACGGGAGAAAATTATGAAAGATTTTCGAAAATACAACATTGATATAACACCAAAAGTGATTGCGATGGGTTTTCAAACTAATCAATTTGATTAAATTTTCAATACTTGCAATTTTTAGCTTCTGTTCGCCCGTGGTGATTTGGTAGAATTATTAATTTCGTCAAACATATGTCGATATGTTGAGTTTCGTGCAGTCGATCGTGTCACCACAATATTGGAAAAGTCCATAAAATCGGTTCCGTGTTCCCGTTCGGACGTTTTTACCACAAAAGATGTGTCAGTGGTTGAGAAACGTATGCTAATGAAATTACTATCAAATTGTCTAAATTTTGAAGAAGACAATGAAGAATTTAAAGGTTTTGATTTTGTTTTAGCAAAGTGTATTTATTTTATGTAGTGAAACAAATACAGAAATTTCAGTAGCGACATCTAATATGTGCTCATTCAAACGTTGAAATTTCTATATACAATGCGTATTGCTTGAATGAGCAGATCTTAGATGTTGCTACTAAAATTTTCTTTTATTGTTTCACTATTAAAAATGAATACACTTTTGTTTTAGTAAATAATGTTTGTAAAAATTTGTTTTTTTTTCAGATTTTAAAAATAAAACATTCCAAGAGTATTTAAGGTCGAAAAAACTTACGCCAAATCTTTGTCATTACATTTTGTACGCGATCAGCATGAGTAATGGCCACACTTCGTGCATCGATGGCGTGCTTAGTACAAAGAAATTTCTGTCTAGTCTGGGCCGATATGGCAATACACCGTTTCTGTTTCCAATGTATGGTTGCGGTGAAATTCCTCAATGTTTCTGTAGATTGTGTGCTGTTTTTGGTGGTGTTTATTGTCTGAAGCGTTCGATAAAAGAGATTTTTTTCCAAAAAATCGATAACCGCATCACATTTGAGGCAATACAATGTGATAAACAGCGTATTGTGGCCAAAAATATCATATTTGGACATGGAAGCATTGATGGAGCGGAATTTGATGTGTCTGAAGATAAGAAAATTGGTAAGTGATATTTCGAATGTTATAAGCAAGATTTATTTAAACATTTTCCAGATTCCGCTTGTGGCCGCTTATCGCGAGGCATATTTTTAATTGACAAACCGTTGGGTGATGAAAGTTTAAATAGTGGTGGCGGTGGTGTATTATTTCTAAAAATGCCACCTGAACAATCCTCAACATCTGATACAGCAAATGGTGGATGTTATGTTATTCAATTGTCACATTTTAGCGGAACAGTACCGAAAGGATTATGTATGCGAACAAGTTTTTTTTTTATTTTTAAATTAATTTTAGACATTTTTTAGACTTGATTCATTTAACATGTGAAAGTCTGGCAGGATCGGCTAAAGAAGACGTTGACATTTACGCACAAAAATTATTTGGAGTTTCGGATGACGAAAAACCAGCTGTTCTGTGGTCAATGTATTTTCAAATACCCGAATGTGTAAAATGTAACAGTGGCATTGAAACGCCATACGATGGTTTACACTTGACATGTGGACCCAGCATGGAACTGGACTATGATAAGTCCATAGCAGATGCACGTAATTTATTTAGTAAAATTTATCCAAATGATGAATTTCTACCGAGAGCACCAGATCCAGAGGAAATTATCATTGGCGATGATGACGATGATAATGAGGCAGAAAAAGTTGGTGAAGATGCAACAATTAAAGAGAAAATTGACGATTTGGTAGAAGGAATTGAAAATGAAGAAAAATGTATCGAAGAAAATACATTAAATGAGGATAAAACTAGCGATGAGGCTAGTTAAATATTTTACTTAAGACTAAATGCTTTAAATTATAATAATATATTGTCAAAAAACAAATTTACTTCAATGTTTCTATTATGCTAAATAAAGTATAATGTAATTATACGCATATATTGCGTAAGTATCTGAAAAAAAAAGTTTTTTTTAATGAGGTGAGTCTGCTTAAAATGTGGATACAAGGAGGGCGAATCCTATGTTTAGTTGTGGATCTCCATTCATATACAAAAATAATAATATATTCAATATAATAATTCATAAGGATTATTTGAATTATATAATTATCAATTATAGTGTTTTACGATAGTAAAATAAATTCTATATAAACTTAAAAAAAATATATTTTTCCACATTCAAACGATTTTCCTGACTATTTTAGAATCCCCGGAATTTGTTTAGAAATCGATAAAAGGAGGTCAAAACAATGCCATTGCAATTGAAGACAGTGTTCAATTCGTTCATTTATTCCATCAAAATCTGTTTATTTTAGATTTTGATAAAAAGCCCCAAAATTTTTTTTTTCCTGTTTTCTGACTATTTTAGAATCCCCGGAATTTATTTAGGAATCGTTAAGGGATGCAAAAAGTTTGCGATTATATAGAAGGCAGTTTAATTCGTTAATTTTTTTCCATCAAAATCTGTTGATTTTAGATTTTGAAAAAAATCCCCATGTATAGTCCACAATTTTTTTTTGTCTTTTTTCTGACTATTTTAGAATCCCAGGA
>JANSTW010063676.1:0-21046 GCA_027564275.1 Diadocidia ferruginosa
AAGATGGTTATTTTGTTACTTAACCATCCAAAAAATATTTAACCCGACGGATGGTTAGTGCTCAGTTTCTCTGTGTAGTTAGTCTTCTCCATGCTCCTGCTAATAACCCCAACAATGTTCAGTGGACAGTAAAAATCTTGGTAAATAAATGAATTAATAAGAAAATTGTTAAGAAAATTATTAATTTTTTGTTTTTGCTTGCTATAGAAACCACAGACACAAAAAATCCTGATCATTATATTATATGGAATACGTATGTAAATTTTGTACTTTTGACCATTAGTGGACTTGTCTGAAATTTTTAGAATTTGTTAGTTATCAAAACTCAATAGATCGATAATTTTGTTATACATATATTATTATTATTATTATTATTATGGGCAACTTCAGAATTGGGATGATCCGAAAATTTTGGCGGATTTGGCAAAACATTTTTGAGAGTGCGTTTTTAGTGCGGTCAAATACTCTGGAATTACATTTGAGGTCTCTAGTCATAGAGAAAACGGTGCTTCTATAAAACTTTTTTTAAGGTCTTCAAAATATTAAAGTTAATACAGAAAGTTCACTTAAGGCAGATTCTATAGGCGGACCAACTGCTTTTTTTTAATTTTTTTTCAGATTGAGTATCGAATGTATCAGCAATATAGTGGTTAACACTACACTATAATATCTACTAACTACTTTTCCTTTAAACACGCCTGTAATTATATTGCAGTTTTAAGAGTTGGTTAGACCTTTTGTATTATAACAAAGATATAGGTATTATTATATATACTGAACATAATATAACCTATATACGTAAACAACGAAGTAGTATATAACACTTTAATTAGTTATACATATATAAATTAATAGATTTAAATTGTTTTTATTCTTTATTTATTATAATAATAAATTTATTTACAATCATTTATAACAAAAATGATTGTAAATAAATATGAAAAAAATTCGCGACCTTAGAATAATACGGTTCTATCTATTTGTATATTATATATAAATTATTTTATATATACGATAAACCTATAGAATTTATACTTTTAACTTTTCCTAACATTGCGAAATATGTAATTATTATATACTTATGTGTTTGCTTTTAAATTTTGTCGTAAACTTTTGAGAGCTTTCTTTAAACAATGCAACAGAATATTATCTTTTCTAATGACACCTTAAAATTTTTAAATTTGTCAAGAATTAAAAAAAAACTGGTAGAAAATTTAATCTTTTCAAAATGAGTGTTTTTATTGATTTTGAATAAAATACGTTTCTTTACTAGAGAGTTTGTTTTGGAACTTTAGGATTTTATAAGCATTGGTTCAAATTTTTGCAATAAACAATTCCTGTGTGCCTTAAAAAATCCTAATCTATAAAATTTTATATATTTCCGTACAAAAATTTACATAAATTTTATAAAAAAAACTTTTTTGTATTTATAAAAAATAATACAAAAACATAACAAAATAATATAAATTCAAAATATATTCTCAAGTCACATTAAATAATATAATAATAATTATTCAGCTGCAATTTAACATTTTGAGTTTATTTAAAAAAAATACTTCTTATTGATAGATGGTATTTGTTTACCTATACCTATAGATCAATATATAGAAAAATCTGTCTTGTTCGTTGACATTCTGTTGATAAACCTTCAATATATTGACAACAACAATAATAATGTTATTACGAGCAGAAAATTGACAACGTTGTTTGAAATATTTAATTTTTTTTAATAAAAATGTTTTTCAAAAATAAAATAAAAAAAATCGCGGATATCGGATTGAAAATTCAACGAAATAAATTTTAAAAATACTTTGAGACAATTTTTAATATATTTTAGTCAAAATATTGACAATCATGAATCAATAACAAAATATTTCAATTAATACTTATTGAATTTACATTTGAATAGAAAAACTATATCAAATATTAGATTTGAAATAAGAATATTTTTCTCATCGACCTTAATTTTTTTTTAGATTTTCAAGATGTTTTACGAGCTTAGCGGTCTTATTTCTAATTTTATTTATTTTATTTTTTTTAAGATAATTTTTAAGATTGAAAACTTCAAAGGTTAATGAAATGGGCATATAATTCATGTTTAAAGAGCTGTTAATTTTTTTACCTCTGATCCAATGGTCGTCTGTGACATTGTTGAATTGGCGGCAGAAGTGACCACAGTAACGGCTTGAACTGGCATTTTGGTGTGTGTATATGCGTGGAATATTGTAGGTAAATAATTACAAATTTTCAAATTGATTATGAAATTTATTAATTATTTATTTTTTCTATTACATATTTATGGCAAATATGATTTGTTATGTAGAATCGATGCACTACAAAATATAATGTTTTCAAAATAGTAGGTTTTAACGTTTACCATCACAAATTATTTGTTTTTTTAAACAAAACAAAATTAATTAATTTAAATCTTTTGAAAAGTAAAATAAAAGCTTGAACGAGTTTTTTTGCAACTCTATACGGAAAAAAGCAACCGTTCTGGATCTTTGCTCTGCAGTATCTACGATGAAAACGGTGTAAGACGAGCGAGTTAATATGAAAATTTTACTGCTGATACAAAAATTTTATCTTATTATTCAGAATATAAAGTCAACAAACCGTATCATTTTATATTATCTCGCATATAATATATATCTTCAGTGTATCTATTTCATATAATATTTGTTCAATCAACACACACATTACGTACATATAAATGTAATATAAGAGAAATACCTTTGAGTAATGTATACTAGAAAATCATAGATAAGAATAACTATATATATCAGACAACTCAAGAAATCACAAGACAAATAAAAGTTTCTAAAAAAATCGATTGTAGAGCCTTATTTGTACAATTGATGATGACCCCAAGAATGAAAATATATTAGACAAGGATATTACTTAATTTTTCCTATTTTATATGTAAGGAAACCAAAAAAGAAGTATTTTTTTTTAATTCAGCCCAAATTATAATAATCCAAATGATCTAAACTGAAGACTGTCGGAAGGACAATAAAGTCGTTACCTCACGATTAGTATAAATTTTAAGTGAATAATTTATCTTTTTAGAGATTTGTGGTAATAACTAAAAAAATAATCGAAAAACACAAAGTGTATCTCAGAAGCAGTAGACTCTATACAGTTATACACCTTGCGAAAAACATGCTTTTACATTTCTTTAAAATACAAATCGTTTTCAGCGACCTCAAATTTATCTAAAAATTAGTGAAAAGGGTATTTTTTTATAATAATAATAAATTCCCACAATAAATAAAAATCCCCTGTAAGAAAAGTTATTCTGTAAAGTAATACATTTTGCTGACGTCACAGCATACCACTTTTTGTAATATTTAACTTAAATATAAGACAAGAATAAAATAGGTGTCCTCTGTTCGTCTGTCTTCAAAATATCGGTTACAAGAAAATTTACATCAGTCGATTTGGCCAAAATTTGGTAGAGGTGAGTTTTTAGTAATTTTTAGTTCTGGGATTGAATTTAGAGTCTCTAGGTCAAAGGTAAAAGGGGGCTCCCATATGATTTGTTTTTCTAAAAATGATCGAATAATATGAGCAATGAGCATATAGAAATTTTTTTTACCAGCAGATGGATTTGGACAAATTTTGGAGAGGCGTAAGTTTTTAGTAGTCTCTAATGGGATTGCTTCTAGGTCAAAGGAAAAGTTGGGCACTATATATAAATTAAAATGCCGAAATATATGAACATACAGAGAAAGTTTTACGGATATTCGCTAATTTTGGTGTGGTTGGGTTATAAGTTCCCATATACTACGGAATTCCACTTTGGGTCTCTAGGTTGAAAACTTAGGGTGTCCTATCTTATTTTGTTGTTGTTGTAAATATCTAATAGATCATACTTTTTGTTTAAAAATATAGTTGAATTTTTAATTTTATTTTCAACCATTCATTCAACTTCTTCTTATATATCCCTTAATCTTCTGCTATATACAGTTTTATTTGTCTGTGAAAAAAGCTCAATTTCATATTACATACCTTCTATATATTAATCTATGTGCGGGGCTTTTTACAATTTAAAATATTATATGAAAACGATATAATAATTCTCTGTAGAAGAAAAAAATTACGTAACTGAATTTCTTTGAAAAAGCAATTCACCATATTTTTCTAATATTTTAACAGCCGCAAGATTTTTTTTTAATGAGCTAACTTTATATGTATCCAAAAATAAATTATTTTAACTAATTTAAATAAAAATAAAAAGATGCTTTACAATATTTATATATTCGTTTAAATTTAAAGTCTCGAAAAAAGTGTTGACTTTTAAGTATTTAAGTAATTAATGCAATTGATTAATTTTTCATTGTAAAAAAAACACTGCACTTGCTATAGATCACGATTTTTGCTGACATTTTGGTTTACTATTTTAGAATCAAAAGAATTGGATAAGAAATCGATAGAGTATGCAATAACACTGGAAATGCTATTTAGATCACGATTTTTGTTTACACATTTGTTTACTTTTTTAGAATCAAAAAAATTGGATAAAAAATCGATATAAAATAATATAATAATATTTATTTTATTTCTTAAAAAAGCTTAAAGCTTGTACAAAGAATATATTGTTTGTTTTATATAAAGTATGCAATAACACTGCAATTGCTATATAGATCACGATTTTTGTTGAAATTTTCGTTTACTATTTTAGAATCAAAGGAATTGGATAAAAACTCGAAAGAAAATGCAATAGCACAATTACAATAGATCACGATTTTCGTTAGTTTTTTTTTTACTATTTTAGAATCAAAGGAATTAGATTAGAAATCGATAGAGTCTGCCAAATAAACACTGCACTTGCTATAGATCACGATTTTTGTTGACATTTTTGTTTACTAATTTAGAATCAAAGGAATCGGATTAGAAATCGATAGTGTATGCAAAATAAACACTGCAATCGCTATATAGAAGGCATGTTCATTGTTCAATTCATTCAAAAAATTCGTTGGTGTAAATATTAACAATATTTTTCTTAATTTTTTTTTCTTTTAAAATAATTATCAAAAAATATGTGTAAACATTTTTAAAAGAAATTTATAAAGTGGTATTTTAAATCTTTTTCACTTGTCACACTAGTCGTCGCGTTGTTATCAAAAGTAAATAAGAGTAGACAATTAGCATAATATATAATAAGACTTTTGCGTTAAATAAAATGACAATTTAATTTATTAATTTTTTTAAATCAAATTTTATTATCTTGTGTAGATAAATTGTTGCATACGCATTCACAGATGGAAAAGATGATGTTATTTCATATCATCAGTTTGTTACAATGGATGTTGTATGTAAAATTGCGAGCTTTTAATGGAAGAATCAACTGATTTTTCGGGGTGGCATCATGCCATGACATAACACCCAAAGACAAAACGCCCAAAAGCTTTAACAAGCATTTTTTTCTGATCCTAATAACAACATAGTAGCCAAAATATAAAATATAAACTTATCGCTTTTTTATAATTTTTAGAAAGATTTCAAGCGGTTTAAGCTTGTTTAAGCTTTTGGGAGTTATTACTTTGGGTGTGCTGTCATCGTTTTCTGATGGTTCAACATAGCTTTCTTTCTTTCTGTGTAGAATTAAAATTTATTTAAAAATTAATTCTAATGATACGCAATACAATTTTTGGCAAATACGGAACTTGTAATATAATAGAATGCAGAAAAAACAAAATTAAAGCTCCTTTATCTAGGTTATTGTTGTCTGTTTAATAAAAATAATATTTAAAATTCAGAAACCAAAGGATTTTTCTGATAGATTTATGTTATGTTTTTAATATATTTTTAGGCATAAGAAACAGATAAATTTATAAAATAGCTCGAAATTTACGATTTGGTATTCCCGTATCGAAAATTCCCAAACGTTTATCAGTTTTTGGACAAAATTTCGTAGGTTTATCATACAATTTGTTTTTGTGAAAATGGATAAAAAAAATTAGCATAACCAGCCGTTAAAAACCAAATTAATTAGGACCCTCTTCGATTTTGATGAAATTTAAGAAAATTTTTATTTATCAACATTTTATAGTCTCATTTTTGTCTGTTTGACATTAGAATGGACCATTTCAGAATTAGAATGACCTTACAATTTAGAATTATGACTTTTAACGATTAGTAGAGGGATTTCGCCATGAAGGTGAATTTTTACTAGTGTTTTACTTTAGTTTTACTTTAGAATTGCATATATAGAGTCTCTAGGTGAAAATGGAAGAGGGGCTCCCATACATTTTTTTTAAATGTCTGAAAAATAAAACCATTCAGTCGAATTGAAATATTCACAGAAAAAAACTTGCATGCAACTGTATACGTTGGAAGTATGTGTATAGGTTATCTTTTATGAATGAAATTCATTCATAAAAGAGAACCTATACGTATACGTCCAATGTATACATTCAAATGCAAGCCGTAACTTTACTTTTTAATCTTTCCGTTTACGTAGTTTCTAATCTTTTTTAGAAAACATTAACATTAAAACAATTAATTTTAAACTTTTCAATAATTTTTGGTTTTATTTATATTTATATTTTTATGTATATTTTATATATTTATCGGGTAGTGTATTTATATTATTTAGTTATGTTGCAATTTTGGTTTATTATTTTTTTATAAGTTTAGTATTTAACAACATATCCATATATTTCATTATAATCATAATTTATTTCAAATTAAATATTTATTATTTTTTCTATTATATGAATTTAGGTTAGGTTATAATGTGCTTTTCATTCTATATATTTAATATATTGTAAATATTTTCTTTGGTTTTCTTTAAACTTAACAAATGCGATATTTGCTGTTTTTTCTGTAATACTTTTTTTTATATAGTTAATATTTATATGTTTTTAAATTAATTATTTTTTTTGCAATGTTTTATCTGTACAACAGCTCATTCTGATTAAATACATTTTGTTTTTTTTGTCTCAATATATTTTCTATATATCACTCCGAGATTCGTTTTTGTTTAGAATAATTCATAAATTTTAACGATTAAATTATATATTTTTTAAATAATATTATTTGACTTAATATTGCATTATTAGTTTGTCATTTTTATTTGTTTTATTATGATACTTATATACATAACAATTGTTTTACATTTATTATACATATATATAGAGATATATAAACTATTATATATATTTCATGAATATTTAAATAATATATTATTTAATACTACAACATAAATTATGTTTTTAAATAATTAATATTGTTCAGATGATAATATAGGGCAGATGAAATTATTACCAAATGCGATGAACGAACAATAAAAATTTCACAAAAGTATTTATTCTTGAACTTAATTGTAAATAATATAAGTTATGCGCCTACACAATTTATAAGGACTAAGCATATAACATATTCTTTGGATCCTACGAAGAAACGATATTTTTTAATAATTAAAATATTTTTTTTAATTTATCGTAATTTAAGTTTAACTAAATTAAATTAATACTTATTATTTACTATTACTATTTATTTTTTTCGAATATATATTGCATTGATCTTGTTATTTTATAGATGTTAATATATGAAAAGGATATTCTGGAGTCTTTACTAAAGTGTATATACCTTGTTTTGATAATTCGATAAAAACAATTATATTTTGAATATTTCAAATTTATATAGCGAAAAGTCTTATTTTGGTGTTCATATTACGGTTTGATATAATTTTAAGTTTCAATACACACATATAAGCTGAAAAATAACATTTAATTAAACAACGATTTTTAAAACTTTCAACATTTAGATATTGAAAAACTGATTAATTTTTGATAAATTATAAACTATTTAAGCTTTCAATTTATATATAACTCCAAAGAACATGATATATTTTAATATGTTAATTTTATATAAACTGTTCTACATAATCATTTTATATCACTTTTTTAGTTATTTTATAATTTCTTAATAAATATTTTCTATATATAAGGAAAATTAAAAGAAAATATAAAGAAAAATGTAATTTAACAAGCTAAAAACTATTTTTTTTAAAAGCTTTTTTATGGTAAATATTTTCTTATAAAATAAGATTTTTGTATATAGTTTTTTGTTAATGTATATTGTATGTTATATAGATGAGATAAGTCTTCATTAAATTTAATTTATTATTATGTTTTTTACACTATTTTTTATATTTTTATCGATTTTTAAAGCATATTTTTTAAGTTATATGCATGCATCAGTAAACATTTATGTTTATTTTTTCGAATACAATATAGAAATTAATTAAATTTTACTCAAAACATAATTTAATTTGAATCCGAATCTGAATCACTGCCAGCAATAGCCGGCATTGATGGTGCAGGCGGTTCTTCTTTAATCGGAGTTGGTGCTGGTTTAGATGTTGCTGTAGCAGCTAAATATGCATTTGTCGATTCGCCAGTTGTATGCTCTATGCCAACTCTGAAAGAAGTAAAATATAACATAATGTTGTCTAAGATAAAGAAACGTTCTTAAGAAACATGACAAATTACCTGTACTCATGACGTGCCAAATATCGTACATATTTTTCTGGTGGATCATCACTATCCGAATCCTGAACGCTTACCGATCGTACAGTAACGTGAGAAACTTGAGTTGCTGGCATTGTAAATTCTACATAACAGAATGGAGCAAGTTGCTCAGGAATTTGATCATAGCTGGTTAATGCCATACGTACAACAAGTTGATGAGTTGTGTATGCACCTAAAAGTGATTTAATTTAAATTTGAAGTCAATATCAAAATCTTGACTGTGCGCAATACAAACCTTGACCCTCTTTTGGTAATCTTGGACATCTCCAAACGATTGCTCGATGATGATGTTCATACTTCGCCTGACCTGACGTAACCTCAATAAGAGATTCTTGAAGTTGGTCAACTGTACCAAGTATACGTTCGATACCCTTAATTTTACCGGTTCTACGATGAGCTGACTTTACTGAACCATAGCTAAAAATACAATTAAAAACTATAAGTTTAGCAAACGATTTTGTTTAGGTTTTTTAAAATTACCGGAAATGTTTTTCAACTCTAAATAAGTAAATCCAACATTCTGGTATTGGAAAGCGTATGGAAACATCTTCACAAGGAATCTGACCTAGTTTACGAGATGCAAATCCAGGTACCAGAACATCAGCTCGTAGTTCAACCTTTTTTAAGAGAAAATTTAATTAAAAAAATGTTTTTTATAATTTGTTGACCTTATACCTTATTGCCTGTAACACACCAAACTGCTTTAAGTTGAAACGGAAGCTCTCGATTCTTTGGCGGACGTACTCTAAATCTCATCAATTCAATGTAACAAGCATCGGGTGGTTGAAATCTATTGCAAAAAAAAAATGTTACTACTAAACTCTATTGGAACTACAAAAGACAATTACCTGATTGTACGACTTCGTTCATATTCATTTTGTTGAACACATTGATGAAACTCAACACCTTCCAATCGAATCCATTCTTCTGTAACCACCGGTATAATATCATGACGACCAACCACCTCTTTACCTTGTCGCCATAAATCGTTTACACCCAATTCAATAGTTGGCATACCTGAGTAAATAAATTTATTTGAAATGCTTTCCAAGTAACAACATATTTTCCATATATCAAACCTGACAAAAATCCTAAGAAAAACAAACGAACTCTTGCTATTTGTTTCATAACTCGACCTTCGGCATCTTGTTCCACATACAATTCATCAACCGCTGTCAGTTGTACTTCTTCTGATTTATAATTTAGTGCTCGATCTCGATGAACATTATATTTGAATAGATGTTCATCGATACACATCGAAAATTGTTTTAGATCTTCATAGGTGTGCGAACCAATTTTAAACAGTTGAGATACCTATAGAGAAGTAACAAATGATTATAGAAAGCTTTGTGAAGTTGTTAAATTTCCTTACCTGAGGAGCATGTTCTACAGGCAAACCAAGTTTTTTCAAATCACTTCCAAACTCTTTAACTCCTTGATAGTCTCCCTGAATAGCATATGCTGCAAATTGACTCAATTTATTGGTCAATCTTTCTGCCTTTGTAACTTGTCCGGGACGTACGCCAGGACGTTCTTTGTAGAAAATATATTGAAGTTTAACAGTGAAAATTTTACCGAACTGATCAAACTGTTGAGCACTAATTTCCGAAACGGAATAACAAGCTTGCAATGGTAATTCTTGAAATGGTTCTTTATCTTTGGCTGCATTTAACAGTTGCAAAACTGGATTGTCCCCTTGATACACGATTCGCAACCATATTTTCTTCCAAAAACGGTTTCCTGTAATTTTCTTCTTATTCGGTTGGCGAAGTTGCATTTCCCAGCCATCTCCGTGATAATTTATACGCGGAAAGTCTTCTAACGGCTGTGAAACATCATCATCGAATAGCGGTGTGGTTGGTGTTTCCTGTGAATCAGTACGTTCTAATGTGGCTGCCGTTTCTGGGACAACAGGTGTAAGGCTTTCGTTTAGAGAACCGCCTTCTTCACCTTTATCGAATGGATTAAACCTTGGTGAAGAGTCTATATAGGTTGGAAAGTATTTTAGATTAAATATAAGAGCCAATAAATATATTTGATTACCTCCAGAATAAATAGAATTATTCTGAGAACTTCTTGGAGGCGGCGCTAATATTGGTGTTGCTAAACCGGCCATACTAATGTCTGAATCTTTTGGTCTAATAACTACATTGATATATTCTTTAGCCTCGTCTGAGTCATGGGAGTCATTTCTAGCAAACGGTGTAGCCTATATTTTATAAAATAAACTCAAAAGTTTATTCTGAATATTTAAATAATATTTTTATCAAAAACCTGAATCTCCGGTGCGGTCATGGCTAAAAATGAATCAAATCCATCTTCGTCGTCATTACCAAAACCACCAGCAGCAGATTGGTCAGATGAGATTCCGGTAATGATATCATCATTATCACCCCAAGCTATAAACAGAGTTTTTATTAAGACGTTACAATCAAAGATGTTTCCAAAAAATTACCCATTCCAGTAGAGACAGATGATAAACTAGTTTTTATACCACCAAACCCATCCAATAATGAATTTTCTTCTTTCCTGACCGAGTCAAACTTAGCAGCAAATGCATCAAAATCGTCTGATGATTTTTCAATATACGCAGAATTTCGGGAACTTGCGTCAGAAGATAATGCGGCATTTGAAATGGTTTCAGTTTCAGCAAATGGATTTACAACCGAAACTGGTGTTACTGAATTATAATCCATTGCCGTATCCATAAATTCATTACTTCGTCTTGGTGGCGTAATCGGTTGTATGTTAACAGAAACTCGTTCACTTATAGATTCGGGTGCACTGTAGTCAGACGCAACTTCAACGTTTTCAATGTCATCTAAAATATTTTCTTTTTCTTGTTTTAAGGTAGCGCATTCCATGGCCATTGTTGGATCAATGTGTATAAATTCTGATGTGGTTATATCATTCGATTCTGGAATAGGTTCAGATAAAGGTTCCGAATGTTGTTCTTCAGGAATCACTTCAACCGGCTGTGCAAATGACAACTCTTCTTCATCTGCAATGTTTGGCATTTGTTCTGGTTCTGGTTGTATTTCTAATGGCTGAACGATTGGTTGAGTAATTACTTGTGACATAATTGGCGGCATATTTTGTTGTATTGGAGCTGAAATTGGTGGAGATACAAATGAAACTGCAGTTGTTTCCGTCGATGACATAATCGGCGGTAAGCTTGTATTATTAAAATCTTCATCATTATCCATTGATAGAATATCTCCACTCAATAGATCCGTTTGATTTGAAACGGGATTCGGTTTAGCAGGTTGTGCTGGAGATGAAAATAAACTTAAAATGTCTTGATTGGATTTCGGTGGTGGTGGCTTAACTGGCTTTGTTATATTTGTAGGTTCACTTGGTCCAAACATATCAAAAAGATCGGGTTCATGTTGAACAGGTGCTGGGCGTGGCGGCGGTTGATGATGAGCAACCGGTACTGGAGGCGTTGGTCGTGGTGGTGGTGGTGGTGTAGGTCTAGGAGGTGCTGGACGAGCTGGAGCTTGTTTTACAATCGGCGGTTGAGGTACTGCGACAGGAACACCGAATGGATTATCATTTTGTCCAATAATATTTGTATGAGAAAAGCCATCATTTTGATTTATTAAATCATGAGGCATATCAAATCCATCATCTAAAAGATCACCAAACTCTGGTGTCGGACTTGGTGAATGCAAATCTCGCATTGATACCGGACTAGGTGTACGTGTTGCTGGTATTCGTCCTAATAAATGTGAACTAGTTTGATCAAGTTGATCGGCAACTGATAAAATTAAATCTTGCGTTGTTTTTGATGGTGGCACCGGTCTAGGAGGTGGTAAACGTTGCCGTGATAATTCTTCTTCACTTGAATACCCCATATTATCGTCTAGTACAGATAATGACAATATGTTTTGATTCGGGATTGGGTGTTTAGCAGTTTCTTCGGCGGTTTCTTCGAATTCATCGCCATCAGAAATTGTTGTACCGAAGAAACTCATAGCTGAGTCAACGGGAAGATCACTTGGCGTGACTGCAGTAGTTGTAGTAGCATTATCCATCATCAGCATATTAGTTGCTATATTTGTTGTATCAGTAGGAAAAATGTCCGCCGTTGTCGTATTAACCATTACATTACTATCGTCAACATCATTATATGAAGCAAATGGATTATTTACTTGTGGAATAAATGGGTTTTCTGCCATATAACCATTAGCACCAATTTCATCCTCCTCTTGCATTAAAAATGGATTTGAGTTCATGTCATTCGATGTGGGCGACTCATCGTCATCGTTCATTAAAAAGGGATTCGCCATTTTTATGCTTTTTTTAAATTACTTAGATATATTTACTCGAAAATAAGCTCTAATTTATAAGCTCAGATTCTAACAGTTGTATTTCGGTTTTACCCGGTGCCAAATTGCTGGCAAATGATGTATCAAACGGATCGATTTCTACTTCTTCAGTTGTATCCAAATATGGAGTTAAAACTTTATCGCCTAATCCAAGTTCTTGAGAATCAGAATAACTATCCAACACGGTATTGTGTGCTCCGGTGATAGTTGGTAAAAGTTCTTTTTCTAATAGTTTTAATTCAGCTTGTCCAGGTAATATATTTGTAGTGACTGCACTAGTGTCAAATGGGTCTGAAGCATATGATAACTGACTACCAAAGCTTAAATCTTGATCGATAGCCGGCGTTAGAACTTTAATATTATGTTCAGTTTCGTTTACGCCCAATAAGCAAGATTTAACTGGTGGTGCCACAGGTGTGACAGCTCTTGGATCAAAATCTGGATCCGATAAATCTCTCTTTAGTGAACTACCCTTTAGTAGATCTTGCTCCAATAGATTTATTTCAGTTTTCGATAAATTGTTTTCCGGAACTAAAGACGTATCAAATGGATCGTCTAATTCGCCTTCCTCAGATAAAACTTGATTATAATATGGTGTTAGTGGTTTTTGGATTTTACCATTACCAGCGGCGTTGTTAACACCAAGTAAATCGGCAACAACTGTAAATCCTACGGTTTTTGTCGCACCACTTCCAATATTAAGGCTTAATGAAGATTTACGTCGAGCTGTATTTTCGTAAGCTAATTTAATTTGAGCCTCTTTTGTTAGTTCCGCTTCGTCAGCTCTTGGATCAAAATCTGGATCACTTAACGAGTGTTTTAAAGTTGTATTTCCTAATAATTCTTTTTCTAAAAATTTTATTTCCGTTTCTTTGGGCTGTACAATAAACGAAACAGCCGATGTATCGAATGGATCGATTTCAACTTCTTTTGTGCTGAAGCTTTCTTGTGATATAATCGGAATATGAGCAAGTTCTGATAAATCTGTGCTGCTACCACCCAACAAGTCTACTGGTTTCTTTAATGGCTGATTTATTACCAATGAAGCGGTATTTTGTTCTAGTTTTTCGTCTGCTCGAGGATCAAAATCGAAATCGTCGTCTTCGGTTACAGGTATAACTTTTTCAACAAATGTTGTATCAAACGGATCGTCCTCTGGTAAGTCAAATTCAAATTCGTCCTTCTCTTCTTGCTTGATTTCAACTTGTTTTTGAAAATTTGGCCCAGTTGCTGGTCGAGGTGGTGGTGGTCGAGATGGTTTCGCTTCAGAACAAAAGTTACATGAAAATTTAAAAATAAAATAAAATTTAAATAAGTACCTTTTACTTCCTTAGTTTGTTCTTCAAAAGCAGCCCAATGACCTGTTTCTTCAGCACTGGCTAAAACTTCGGTAGGTTCAACTTTTGTAAATGTATGTATTTCGTCACGTTTAGTTAACGATTCTGCAGCTAGTTCAGCAAATTCGTCATCTTCTTCGCTTTGTTTTTGTTCTAAAACATCAAATTCACTTAAAACGTTTTTCTGAACATCAAGAGATTCAAGTTCCTTTTGTTCGTCTTTTTCTTTTTGAAAAGCAATATGCAATGAGACGCTTAGATCAATGGGAACATCTGAACATTCATCTGCAAAATCATCTAATAATGTTTTTACTGGTGCGGCTACAACAAATTGATCTGGATCGGTTTGTTGACCGTCTGTAGCTGAATCGTTATCGAAACTTTCAAGGAGTAAATTTTGTGGTCCTCGTCGAGGTCGTCGAGATGTCGATACTGCTGTAAATTTTTCAACACGTCCTGTTAGTACTTCAACAGCTGATCCAATATTAACTAATTTCTTGCCACGTTTTGATACTTCTGGTCCCTTTATTACTTTATCAGCGTAGGTAGTATCAAATGGATCTGGACCTAAATCTAGTTCTTCTTCAGGTGATTCAGGAACATAGGCAAGTTGGACGTCTCCGCTTGTAATTACATCAATATAATTGGTATCGAATATGTCATCAGCTTCTTCGGACTCTTCGCCAGAATCAGATAGTTCAATAACAGCTTGAGCTAAATGATCTTTGGTATCTTCACTTACTTCTGCTTTACTAACTCCCGAACAACTTTCTTCGTTCTGTGCAATGTGCTGTTCTTCTTCAAGTTTTTTAGTTGCCTTTTGTTGGCTGGCGGTTGGTACACGTTGAAAAAATGAACTTTCCTTTATACGATCTAAGTCTCCTTGAGTTTTCTTTAAAACAGTATCGATTCCGGTGGTTAACGCATTAAATTTGGACCATTCGTCGTCGGCAGTTTTTTCCAATTGTCCTTCTTCAGCTAGTTGTTTTTCACGTTGTTCGCGTTTATAAGTTTCTAGTTCCTCTTCGGTAAAGAGTTCTTGATTTTTTTTCGATTTTTTTCCTTTTTTCTTCTTTTTTAAACCTTTTGGTAATTTAAGCATTATCTAATGTACGAGACATCGAACGGTCTGAAATAAAGTTTTAATTTCACATATAAGTTTAATATAGAATTTCAAATTATTGCTATAAAATATTGCAATATTTAAAAGGAAGTTGCATTTGATATATTTATGGAATAAATAAAAAAATAAAAGAAGCTTTTAATATTCTACTTCATTAAGCTTAAAAAATGCATTAAATTATAATTAGTTTTTTTTCGGAAAAAAGGGAATAAGTTTACGCACTATCTAAACTTGCAGTTAATTCTAAATTATTTCTTATATATTGGCGAAAAAAATAATTTACTTAAAAAATAATTTACTTTAATCGGTGTTTTAAATAAATTTGTATAAAAACGTTAATAAAAATAAAAATAATGGCTATTTATAAATATAAATCGAAATGGCCTAAAACATACATTTAAAAACCACAAAATAATAATAATCGATAATGTGACTATTGCGGGGACATTAAGATTTGTAATAAACATTTTTTAGAAATAAAATCCATTTTTATCGGCGACCTTTTGGTCAACAATTTATTTTATTACAAAACTTATCTATAAAGAAATGAAAAACTACAACAAACGTTGCGCAACATTTCTGTTGTTATTACATAGATATCGTCATTTTGTATACATAGACGACATAAATCAATGATATATATTTTTTATATGCTACGATAAGTACATACCAACGAAAAATGATTTTATTAATAAATATCCTAAAATATCCTTTTTTAACGTTATTACATAAGAAATTTTTCCATGTATATACAAAACCATTGCAAACTGACATTGAACTTAATGAAAATAAAGGCCTATAAAGGAAGAACAATTATTATATGTTATATACCTCCATATACCGAAACTGATTACGACATAGGAAAAAAGCAAATTTTCTTCACCCACCTTTCTACTTCATAATAATTTTTAGGTCATTTGATAAAATGGGTATATAAATTTTCAATTGTCAAACAGTTTAAAACAAAGAAAATTGATTTTTTTCTTAAAAATTTTACTTGAACTGCAATTAATTGTTTAATAATGCTAAAAAAAATTCACAATTTATAATTGGAACAAATATTACCATCATAATTTGAATTGGGTGGAAAACCTCTAAAATTTAATTGAACTAAAAATGATTTAATCATTGAAAAGGATAATATTTACTTATTAATAATTAAATACGAAAATATTTTTATGAATTTTCTTTTGCAAAATCAAAATGGCAATGAATTTTCCATTAAAAAAATATTTTTCCACCAAGATAAACTACCCACTCGTTTTTTCTCTCCTATATATTTATTGATAATTTTTTTTTTCTGTCTATGAAATATAATAATTTCTAATTTAAACATGTAAAACTTACGTCTCTTTGTATTTTATTTATTGTTTCGAGTTAAATTGTCCTTAATTTATTAAATTATGTAATTTAATTACACTAAAGATGAGTCCAAAAAGAAAAATGATCACTTTAATAGAAAAAAATCTCTATGCTATCGATAACAATCAGTGGACGACTAGCGAAAAGTACAATTTCCTTAATATTTTTTTTGCTACCCTCACACGAAAATGTCGAAAATGTTCCAGATCGAAAATTTATTCTATATTTTTTTTAGAAATACCACAAAAATTTTATTAAAAATATTTGATTTATCCGACAATTGTGTTTCGCTGTACTTTTATAATGCAATTAAATTGCAAAAATTTTATTTTTTTTAAATATTTCTAGGGATAAACTTTAGTTCAATTTATCTAAATGTTCCACAACTGTCTTCACTTTTATCAAATTTATACAAATATATATTGATTGTGCACGGCCATCGCGACGCCGTATAAAATAATAGAAATGTTGCGTCGGCGCCCAATTTTCCTTTACAAATGAAAATGACTGCTGCCTCACAGTCACAGCCTGTTAGAATGAACGTGTGAAAGAAGATGAAAATGGGAAACGTTAAACATATTTGATTTAAAAAAAAAATCAAATTTTATTAACTTTACAAATCATAAGTTTTATTTTGAGGTATTTTAAGTTAATTATTTAAATTTGTAAAATTTGTGCAGATTTGATTTCAATTGACCATTTTTTTTTATTTTCCTGATACTTTCCAATAATCCTGTTTAACTTTATATAGGAACCTTAAAGCAGTGTTAATATATATTTTTTAAATAATTTTCTTTTCATTTACTATATACTCGACTCATATCAGACCACACACTATTACCCGAAAATACCCGTCCCGACCTAATTTGAAACCATTACTCGACTTTACCCAACCCTATACCGTTACCCGAATTCTACTCGACTTTATATGACTCTATTCGATTTTACCCAACAAACTCGCCCCGTATTTCGGGTACCAGTTTTGAAAACATCTGTTTTGTGACGGGCCGGTTAGCCTGACCTGAGTTTAATATTGAAAAACCCGGGTTTGTAATTGTACATTTCTCGATTCTCGAATTGACAGATTCAAATTTGTTTCGCACAAAATTTTTCCTAAATAGCACGGAGCTTTTGTGTGTAAACTAAACGTTTTCAAAAATGTTTGACGCTAGATATTTTAGATAAAATAGCGTTATGGTTTAAGGAAATTGGTTTAAAAAGGTAGCGGCGACACGCAACTTTTTAGATAGTATTTTTTCCATACTTGTAATAATAAAGTAAAACTCATTTTATTTTAAATTTATAGTGTCTTTTTGTCATTTTAAATAATTTTAATTTTTTTATACAGTTTTTAAAATATTACAGAGCATACATATTATATAAAAGTTAAATAATAAAATTATAAACAAAATATTTTCTTCCATAGCGGTTTTGTTTGTGAATATTTTGAATTTGTCATAAGTAAAGCATCCCAAATAGCTGTATCAAATGCATCCTTTACGCCAATCTAAATAAAAATATATTTGTTTTTAAAATTATTCAAAAATTAAAAATAATAAATGCTATATACCTTTAAAGCAGATGATGTTTCAATATATTTAGCACCAATCATGGAAGCTAAATCCCATCCGTCAGACGATGAAATCGGTCTTAATCCTTGCATCTGCGAAAAAAATTAAACATATTAGAAATTATTTTTGTATAACAAAAAGTAGAAAAATAAATTACCTGTAAATTTGTTAATGTTTTTGAATCTGTTCGCAGATCCGACTGTGTGCCTATCAACAACAGTGATGCATTTGATTTGAAAAATTTCGGTGCCCATTTATGTTTGACAGCATGAAATGAATCGGGCTGAACAATTGAAAAACATAAAAGAAAGACATTACAATCGGGATAGGATAATTGTCGCAGTGAATCTAGATTATCCTGGCCGGCCGTATCACATAGTGTAACTTGTACAGATTTACCATTCACAAATACATTAACTGAAAGAAATAAAAGCGGTTAATTAAACGATCAAATTATAGTAAAAACTTGTTTTGTCACATAATTTTCTACTCCTCCATATTCACCTGATTCAAAAGTGGGTTCTTTCATAGACCCAAATACCCAAAATGGGTTCTATCACAAACTCAAGTACTTATAACAGTAATCGATCATATTTTCAATTGGAGAGATTGTCAAAATTTTGAAGAGAATTTGAAAAATCAATTTTTCAGGAGGATTTACCAGATAAGTAACGTAAGTAATGAATAAAATGATTAAATCCTACATTTCCTATACATAATTTTGGCTGAAGTGTAAAATACGCCCCCTTGGATCCTTCCCAAACTTTGTAGAGGGGTAGAAGGGTTTCCCCTGAACAACGTTTATTTTAAAATTTGCGCCGCTCGGACCCTTTTGGAGGGGTAGTAGTTTAAAGTTTGTCACATATATACAGAATGAAAGGATGGGTAAATTTAAAATTGTAAATTTAAAATTGTAAATTTAAGCAGGGACACATCCCCTTTTAAAATAGAAGGGGCTTACAGTTATAATATGAACATTATCGAAATAAAAACATTTATAGGGGTTGTGTGATGTCAAATGGAGGGTATTGACAAAAGTTACAATTTTAGTTCTATAAAGATTACAGAATGGAAAGAAGAAATAAGAACAATAAAACAAAGCAGGAGGTTAAGAAGATAAGAAGAGAAATGTACAAAAATGTATTTTTCTATTTTTTCTCGGACCCCGCCCATATCATGTCTAAATTTGCTTTTTAAAATAATGAAGTTCATACAAAATACAAACTTGAAACCTCTCCTCCTCCGAATTGGGCCGAGCTTTGCAAACTCGCCGAACAAACACTGTTCAGAGATGACCTCCTACTATCTTACAAAGTATAAAGAGGATCCAAGAGATGGAGTTACATTTTACATATTTGACATATGAAAACAGGGAATTTTATCGACCGAAAATTATATTGAAAACTTGACATATTTTTTGTCAAAATGGCTTCAAAAATATGACCATATAAAGTTTTTACATCAGTGTACGGATTGGCCAAATTTTTGGTGAGAGTGAGATTTTAGTAGTCCCATACTCTAAGATTATATATAGTCAGCATGAAGCAGTGGTTAGCGTCACGGCTTTGTGTTCAAAAGGTTGTGGGTTCGAGGCTCGGTTGGATCAGAAAAGTGATCGCAGTGGTTCAGAAGTCACTTAAATCCGTTGATCCGCCTATATGTTACCAACAGACCTAGGATTCTTCATATTAGTAACCCGCCCCACTAATCACCAAAAAATATGGCTAGTGCAAGTTTCTGATAACACTCAACTTTTGATATGTCCGTCAATAAAAACCATAGTATCAGATAAAAAAAGGGTAAAATGGTTCCTATGCTTCCTCGCTTTGGAGTAAAGGACTTTTAGATTATATATTGGGTCTCTAGTTCAAAAAGGGGGAAAAAGCTCCTATATACAATTTTTTTGTTATAAAAATGACTGAAAATGATAAAATGAACCAGGATTTGTCTCGTTACTTTCCGATTTGCCGAATTCGTTAGTTATAAAAATTCATTAGTTCTGTATTTTTTTATGCAATTAGAGTGGTCAACTTCAGAATTAAATTGTCTCTAAAATTTTGCATTAAGTCCTAAATATTAACCATCAGTTGATTGATCTGTCTCTATCTTTTGCGATTTTGAGCAAATTTTCAGTATCAAAATTTATAAAACTCGTATTTTTTAACATAGCGTGCTTTTAAGGTAGTAGTAGTTTGTGTGTTTTAGCGAGTGGGCAACTTTGTCGATGTTTTTGATTGGTTGAAACCACTCAATTCAAAAAATTCAAATTCGGTGTACAAAATTTCAATTTGGTTGTTGTTGTTGGAACTATTTCATATACAAATTGTTCTTGTAAATTTCGAGTTTTTACGAAATAAGAATGGTCCATTTCAGAATTAGGGTGATCCTAAAAATTTTCAATTTATCTTTTGACCATAAGTGAACGGATCTGGGCAAATTTTGATTATGTGTATTTTTAGTAGTATTTTTTTCTATTTTTAGTAGTGATTTTTTACATTTGATACTATTGTTTTCATTGCAGATTAATTAGACCATATCAAAGGTGAAGTATTGCCACCAGTTTTTTAATCAGTAGGGGCGGGTTTTTTGTACTATATGAGGAACCCTATCGGTTGATATCATAATATATGTTCAGTACCTTATTATATCATATCATGATTTATTTACACTGGCTTTAATTAGTTGGCACAAAAACCATGTATAAGAAGACAAGTCGACACAAGAAAATGATATAGAAAAAAAGCTTCCACTGGCTAACATATCGCTATAGTCTATGCCGGTT
>JANSTW010063677.1:0-10993 GCA_027564275.1 Diadocidia ferruginosa
GCGGAGTATATTCGAAAAGTGGAAAAATTAAATTAGGTAATTTATTTTGTTGCTTGTTGGAATATATTCAGTTAAGGTTTTTTGTAAATATGTTTGCTGTTATCAAATTCATGGTAAAGTTGTGACTTAACGTTGAAAATTATTTTCATTTCTAGGCTATCAAAAAAAAAATTAAAAATTCGCTAGAACAATGTACAATTAAAAAGTTGTGGAATCAAAAAAATTAAATGATTTTTACACGTCGTTTTTGGAGTCTCTCTGTGCCTTAATGACGATGAAATTTTCAAATAATTTCTATTTTTATTTGTGTTCATATTCAAATCATTTTGTTTAAAATTCGCTAGAGCAATGTATAGGAAATAAAAGATCATAGAGCGATATATGAACTTCAACATGTATACTCATCGTTTAAGTCAGTCGCAATTTTAACGACGAATAATCTCTTAAAATCACTACAAATTTAAAATTCGCTAGAGCAATGTATATGAATGAAAAGATATTAGTTATATAGAAACAGTAATTTGTATGTTTAAAACGGCGTTTCTAGCTGTTCTAAAAAAAATTGATGATAATTTCTAATCGAATTTTTCAAATAAAAAATATATCGATTACGGTTTAAAATTCGCTAGAACAATGTATATATACAATTAAAAAGATGTGGAACCAAAAAAAAATGATTTTACACTTTGTTTTTGGAGTCTCTCTATGCCTTAATGACGATGGAATTTGATAAAAATGTCTGTTCTTATTTTTGTTCAATTAAAATCATTTTGTTTAAAATTCGCTTGAGCAATGTATAGAAAATAAAAATCACTACAAATTTAAAATTTGCTAGCAATGCACAATGAACGAGAATATGTTTGCTGTGAACTATAGACCGAGTAATTTTTTTTCAAACAAAACAATAAATTGGTTAATCAAATCTACAAAAATCAATTGATTTAATCTTAAACTATAAATAAGAGAACTATTTAGTGTATATACTCGAGAATTTATATATCCACTTAAATTCATAAAGTATTTATATATTATATACTTTTACTTTCTTTGTATAAACAATCAAAGCTACAATAAATTTAGATAGACTAAAGAGACCATTATATAATTTATAAATCGTAATTCGTTAGCAATAAAAACCCATTATAAAGAAGCATTTGTACAAATGTCGCATTGAGATTCCCTATATTATACTCGCAACGTCACTTCAGCCAGATCATCTGTAATAAAATCAAATAAAACAATTTTTATTCCCTTTTCGTTCGTCGTATCCCGTTAACATCAAATTGTATACAAAAAATATATAAGAAAATTCTATCCACTTTTTTATTTGCCGGCTACATATCGTCGACAATGTCTTTTATAATAATATGCTGTATAGACACGTCGCATTATATAATATATAAATTTAGAATAATACGTCTTATTGTGTAAATATATTTTATATATAGCCAAGGGAAAGCAGAACCCGAAAATAAAAAAAAATCCGCATAGAATTTATACATGCGAGTTTTCCCCTTTTTATTATTTTCCGAGCACACAATAATATAATGGAAAAGCCAACACAAAAAAAAATATTTCTTTGATATTTTTTCATTTTTTTTCGTTCTGTGAAAGTTACTTTCGTTTTTTTTTGTTTATAGTTTTTTATTTTATATGCGTGGTATGATTTTTTGATGGATCCTTTAAAAAAAACATGAATAAATTTATGCAGTTTTAAATGCATGCGAGGGAGGAAAAGAACAAAACTTAACTTATTCCCTTGATTAATGCGTGCGGTATCGTGCGTCTGAATGTTTACTGAATATAAAGAACATACATAGATTTATATGAAGTGGAGGTTAATGAAGATGCAGATAATTTGTTGTTGAAAAAAAAAACATGTAAGGAAAATCATTTATATTTAGTTTGATCGAAAAAATGTCCCTAATATAATTAAAGTAAACACTGCTTTGGGCTAGTTAAGCTATTTTTAGTAGATTTTTTTTATTTTGAGTTAGCCATTTTTTGCCTTTACTATTCATTACAAAAAATCCATATATATGGAGTTTGTATGAAAATAATACAAGCTCTAATTTAGGTCAAAATGGTCAAATTGACGGGACCCATTTTTTTTTCGTCCTGAGTCAGAAAAACTAACTGTCTGTCTGTCCGAGAAATATCAGACACAAGAAAGTTTTTCACCACTGGACGGATTTCGCCAAAATTTGGTGGGGGTGAGTTTTTAGTGGTCCGATACTCTGGAATTGCATTTAGGGACTATAGGTCAAAGGGGAGAGGGGGCTCCCATACGATTTTGTTGCTAAAAGTAGCAAGAAAATATGAGCATATAGAGAAAGTTTTTCCTGGTAAACGGATTTGGTATTTGTGGTAAGTTTTTGATAGTCGTATTTTCTAAGGTAGCATATATTTCAATAATATAGTAAAGTTATTGCAAATTTAATTTATTTAATATTTTTCATTGCATTAACACTACACAAGCTATACAAATGAAACAATTGAATAAAATTACATTTAATTCAAAAATTGTAATATATTTAGAAACCAAAGAACAAAACAGGCAAAAAGCTTCAATGCTCAAATTTGTTTCATTTTGTTATATGGTTTCTAAATATACAGTTTATGAATTTGAAATTTATTTCATCTTTATATATGAAATGAATAATATTATATGAAAGATGCTGAACATAATCATAATATATGAAACTGTACCAAAGATATCATGAACGAAACGAAATCAGTGGTCATAAGGCAAACTGTAGAAAAGTATATCGACACAAACTTCAATAAGCGCTATTCCACATTTTTGCAAAAATCGTTTTTTTAGTGCAATGACACTCTTGTCAAGAGATACGTCCATTGGCATAAAAAAATGTTGTTCTAGAATTTTTCTTATTTTTTTGTCATACTTAGTTTTTCTTGACAAGTTTTTATAAATTTTCAAATTTTTCAAAATAAAAAGTTTGTATAGTGGAATATGGTAGCTAAAATGTGATACAATTACTTTACTTTTCAATCGAGTAGTTTCACACCTATAAAAATTCATATGCTTATACAACGCTTAATAGACTATACGAAGCACCACACAAAGCGGCGACGAGGATAATGGAAACTGTGTTTCATCTTATTCTCTCTTAGGCTATACATCATTTATGTTCAACTCTTTTCAGTGTCGTTTTTTTCGTTTCACGGAATCCAAATCACAACTGTACTAAAGAAGATTTCACTTGAAAAATTCACAACTATCACAAAATCTAATTCGAGAACGAATTTAAAAATTCTTAAAAAATTAACATTTCTCATGTTACCTTTAGTCAACAATAACCTTTAATATAGAAGAATACATTGTATAATATTAAAAGTGGCATATTCCATATAATACAAGAACCAAGAGAATTTAAATAATTAGAAAATATGTAGAATTTATAAACCTTTTCTATGTTTAAATTGAAAATATTCTATGTTTAGAGTATATTTAAGTGCTTATGTATAGACAATCTTCTATTTTACGTATTATATATGTTTATGAAGATGATATGATGACGAAGAAGACAACCCCGTTTAATATATTATATATAAAATATTATATAGTTTTCTATACACAAAAATACGATAAATGATGATGATGATGTTCCATACGATGGGATGATGGAGTATAAAGTTGGCGAGGATGATGGGCTAAACCAACCAAAAAAAACGAAAACGAAAAAGAGGAAATCAAGAATCTGATGCTTTTTAGTTTGTACATAAAACATTATGCTAGATCCAACTATATGAAGTTACATATCGACGATTAAATGATAAATTAGCTTATCATCTATTTTGGAGCATTTTGAGTTGAGAATGCAGTTTTGTTGTATTTTTTATTATTGATTGACCCGAATATCAAAAAAAAAATTGTTAGTACTTATTTTTTTAAATTTAAAAAAACTCGTTTTTATAAAATACTTCTTAAAACAGACAGTTTATTGTGCGCCCGAAAAACTTGTATTTTGGATGATAGGAATATTTCTCGTTTAATCGTCTCTATGTATAAAACAGCTAGAGAATTAAACGAGAACAAAAATATATTTTATATAAAATTTTCTAACATTATAGATGGAAAGAACGAACTGAAAAACCTTTCTATATTTATATAGAGAAAAAGATGGATCAAAATGATATTATACAAATGATAGTCAAGCAGAAGGAAAAACATCAGAAGCGGTTAGTTGTGCTTGGATGGGTTTTTTCTGGAATTTGTGTTAAATTCTGTTTTAAGAAATTATTAGTTTTGGATCGCATATAGAATTGTATGGAGAACTTAATTAGATATATGGAATGCTATATAATATATAGATGCATTTGCTATATATACATAATAATAACTAATCGGTTTATACATGTTTTATATGAAATTTTAAACGAATTATGCAATTTTAATCTAATGGATGTTTGTGGTTTATACATATATGCTTAGCGTATATAGAAAATTGTTGACAAATTTCATCGGAATTTATTTGTTCAACTAAACACGATAATATGATAGAAATGTATAATACTAATTATAATTTGAATTTACACAAACTTATATAAACACTGGCTTTCATTAACTCTTGACTAAGCGCAGATAAATGCTAAACATAATAATTTTTTTATTTCATAACATTTTTTGTAATAAATGGTCAAATGATAAGCAGTTTATTTGTTAGTACATATCATACAGTCCTCTATATAAATCAGAATTAATCATTAGTTCTCTATATTTTGTGTTTTTGTCACTTAGTACACTGAGAAACTGATGTAGTTGACGATAAAAAAAACCGCATTTAGTAAATAAAAATTAACTAAAAACACTGTCTATAATACATACAATCTCTTCTGGTAAAATCTCAAAATCATTTCTGACTTGATGGTTGTGGTTACAGATATACCTGTTGTTTTTACAGAAATGCGGCAACTGGAACGAAAAAGTTTGTTAACATTACCGATTCTCCGCGGTAATAATTAAAAAAGTTTTATTGAACATTACCGACTTGATGGTTTTGGTTTGAGACATATCTACTGTGTTTACAGACATGTGGAAACTGGGAGAAAAACTCTGTTGGCATTAGCCATTCTCGATTAATATTAAAAAGTTTTTGTGCACGTTACCAACTTAGCGGTTGTGGTTACAGTCATATCTGTTGTGGTTACAGATATGTGGTAACTATACAGAAAAGACTGTTGAAATTACAGTTTCTCTATTATAATACAAAAAAAAATGAATTTGTACCGAAAACAGCATATATGCTATTCACCGTACCTGATATGTAGTAAAAAATATTATGGACAATCTTTAACGACAACAGCATGCTGCTCACTGTACCTCATATGTAGTAAAAATTATTATGGATAATCTGTAACGACAACAGCATGCTGCTCACTGTACCTTATATGTAGTAAAAAATATTATGGACAATCTTTAACGACAACAGCATGCTGCTCACTGTACTTCATATGTAGTAAAAATTATTATGGACAATCTGTAACGACAACAGCATGCTGTTCACTGTACCTCATATCTAGTAAAAATTATTATGGATAATCTGTAACGACAACAGCATGCTGCTCACTGTACCTTATATGTAGTAAAAATTATTATGGACAATCCTGTAACGACAACAGCATGCTGTTCACTGCACCTCATATGTAGTAAAAATTATTATGGACAATCTGTAACGACAACAGCATGCTGTTCACTCTACCTCATATGTAGTAAAAATTATTTAGTCATCTATATTTAATATTTTGTATAAAAGTCGCTTGAGCAATACATTGTCGTAAATTAAGTGGTTTTTCCTACAATTGGAGCTTATTTGGATCGTAAAGTTTATAATATCATGTATGATAATAGGTTGTGTGTCCTATAAGTCGAGAGTATAATTTTACCGGTAATATAATTAGAAAATAAAATCAACTGATCTAATATATTCCTGACCATATACCAATTGATGAAAAATTATTCAACTACTACAGGCAACAAATAAATTTTATAACACCGGAACACTCTATTTGTCGATTTTTTTTATTTTTCCTTTTTCAATTTTTAATCTCATATTTAAAATTCGAACTCATCATTACAATATTCTATATATTATATAACTTGATTTCTTATGGTAAATAAAAATAAATAAAATACCTTTAAATTGGGTCATTTAAAAACATATTCTACATGTCAATTAGATTTCTCCTATATATATAAATTATGTGCCGGTAACACTTAAGTTTCGACCCTTTTTCGTATATATTAGAAAACTTGTTATTTGAAAATAGACACAAAAAAACAACAATAAGGGATATACTTCATATTACGGACAACATAATATTCAATCCCTTTTAATAATAAATATGAATGAAAAAAAAAATACTCATAAAAAACCTGTCGGATTTCCCCGAAAAAAAACCTTACCTTATGCAATAAATATATAATTGTTTCTAAACTTATGCAGTTTTGTATTTACATAGCTGAAACATTAAACTTTTCACAATATTCATTATTCTATAGGAGTGCAGTGTTTATGTACTCGAATAATAAAATAATATATATAAGTAGATAATATGCATAACATAACCTTGTCGTTTTTATAATAAAATTGTATAAAATTTCAATTTATTTTTGTAAAAATTTTGCAATTTAAGTGTAAAACGTACAATACGAAATATATAATACGAGAATCCAACTATATTTGAGTAGTATCACATAATAAAAATTTATATATACGACGAACACGTATAGAAATAATATTATACAAAGTGTTTTTTATTATTATCAAATGCAGACCAGAGCCGATTAGGATTTAAATAAATTTATTGGGGATGTTGCGTAATTTTGAAAAGGAATAATAAACTGGAATGAAAACTTAAGGGAAATGGGAAGATATATGTGGAATTTTTCACCTATAAGAGAAAAAAACTACAGCCAAATCATCAAGGTACCACTCTTAATTAGCTGCACTGCAACCTACTCGAAAAACCGTTGTTCAGGGGAGTCCCACTACCTCCACAGAGTTTAAAGAAGATCCATAGAAAAGTATTCTAAATGTCAGACATATCGATTAAAATCATTTTTATTCAATAAAAAACTCCGTTTCGATGGCAGTGGCTTCAAATTAGGTTGGTTATCGTTGGGTTAATACCATGGCGACTAACCCTGGTCGTTTCCATGGGTAAGCACAAGTTAGCACAAAAATTTATTATTTTTTATAAAAAAAAATCGAGCGTAAACATTAACAAAAATTTATAATAAATTAATTTAAATAATTTTAAAATAGTTTTTCTTCGAAAAATTCAAGAATAATTTTTATTTGTGCATCAATCGCAATTTAACTTACTCAGTTGTCGGCATTTTGTTTATCTATATTTTGACGAGTAGAACTCAAATCGACCAATTTCGTCGGGTCGAAATAAGTTAACGAAGATCTAACTCGACTCCGGTTTCCATTGGCAATTTTGAGTTGAAAATGGCTGAGTTAACCATCGAAACACGGTTTTTTTTCTAACTGGCAATTCCTCAGCCACTATTCAATGAATCGAACGTAAGTCTGAAACAGTTTGAAATTTTTATGGAAACGGGATTTTAGTTTTATGTTTTATTAATTTACCATACAATATTTCTTTGAAACGATGACCGAATATCCGAAAAAGCTGTTACAGAATTTCTGCTATTTGCCCATACTAAATTCGATTCTGGTCAAAGTTCCATTTCCAACCAAGCAATCGTCTCTCAAAACTTCTATATACATTTAATTTTCGTATCTACTTTTATAATCTATTCGCATTAATAATATCGCGAAGCTATATACACATATTTTGTTCTATAGCTCAGCTTTATAAAATATAAAAGTTAAAACACATTTTGTATAATATAAAATGTTCGCTTTATTCGAATCACATCGAACAAACAGTGTAAAGTTGGTTTTTATTACTTGCGACTAGCGAAATATCCGACGCACACATTTGCAAAACCGACATTTTTTATCATTTTCTATACACAATATAAAATAAAACCAGTGTCGTCGTTCAGTCGACTGATAAATGTTATATAGAAACCAACTAAATATATAAAACTGATATAAAATGAACAGTCACCGTAGAAAAAATAAAAGCCTCATATACATTTACAAAATTAGAACGATTAGGTGGTAGAATTTATTTATAAATTACGACGAATGTTAAAAATTTGTTACACAGATTAATTTTTTAAACTTACAAACACGAACCGTGGTGTAGTCACTATACAACAATGAAACGTTACGTCGTTGACAGTTAAAAGAAATTATATAAGTAGGGTTATGTCAAAGTTATTAATGTAGGTAATTTTTTTAAGAACGACAATTTCAATCGATTGTTATATTCAAAAATCAAAAAAATGAAATATTATTTTATTACAAAAAAATGAAATATATTTTACGATCATAAAAACCAATATATATATATTTATTAAATGAGGTTATGTTTACGTATGTGTATATCTCTATAAGAATGGTAGAGTAACCATTGGATTTTATAGGTTAAATTCATTTTGAGTTTTGTTTTATTAAATTAGAAAAAAAACAGTAAATTTTCAAATATTATTGCTAAACAAACTTCAATATTTTCTCCTTTTTTATTTAGAAAAAAATTGAGGTTATGTTTATCCTTTTTGTTAAATTTAAAATACAATAGGATTTTATATGTTAAAATTTGGTTTTATAAATAATTTTCATATTTACGATTTTCGATTTTATAATTATGATAAATTGAATTTTATTTACTAGACAAATATTTTTACAAAAAAAAAATACATATAGGTTCGCAATTCTATTTATTTTTATCGGTGCTGCTAAGCAAATGCATTGCATGTAGAATATATAGTATGGATGTGGCACAATGAATTCAATAAAATTACAAAAATACAGACAAAAACCAGGCTCAAGTATATATTCGCGTATAATAATAGTATACACAATTATATATAGAAGATAAAAAACATGTAATATACTTACTAGAGTCTCGCATATATAAAATTGTCGGTGTTATTATTATAATACGTTCGCTCTATTGCTATAACAAAAAAATATTATTTCGAAAAGCACACAAAACACTAAACTACACAAGGGAACGACGCAAATATAAAGCATGTGGTGTACGAGAGGTAGATATTATATTTTGTATGGGACCGACATTCTGCTTCGATATAAATTTTTTACACAAAACTCGCAAGCTTCACAACACAGAGCTCAAACTGTGCTTATATCTATAGTTTCATTTTATATATTTTTCATGCGATGTAAATATACAGAAAAATGAAAGCCAGGCCACATAAAAAAGACAGGGTGTCTTTTGAAAATTTTTAAAATCGTTTTTTTAAATAAATGTCCGTCCGTCCGTACATATACACTAAGAAATGAAAAGTTCTAGGAGAGATATGATCTTGAAATTTTTTTGGGATGGTTTTTTGGTATCCACATTGTTTATTATTGAATATTAAGAATTTCGCTCATCAGGTACGGTAAGCTCCCATATAAAATACCGGGACAAATAGAAAGACAGTAAAGGACACAATGAAATGGAAAGTTCTAGATGAGATACAGTTTTGAAAATTGGGAGATATTTTATTGGCAACGGCTTTAATTGACTTCCGGGCCACTGCAATCGCTTTTTAATAAACACCTGCGAAAAGGTGATAACCCAGATGTGAAAATTGTTTAGCCCTACCAAGCCTTGAACCAACAGCCACTTACCACTGCTCCATTCTGGTTATATAGGCGATATGGTACTAGATTTAATATCTGGAAAATTACATTAAACAGGTCGAGAAATCTACAATGAAATTAGTTATATAGTTCTTTTTTCATAAAAATGGATATAATGACTTCTTCGACGATATATAATAAAAGACAAAAATTCAGTATTAAAAAGACCCTGAACTATTGGTTGAAGTACAATTTAGTCTTTTGGGTAGTTCTTACATGTTCAACCGTAAGGGAAATCCTTCCATAGACACTCAAACCCAATATTTATATTATATATCATTTAGCGCTCATTCCTCCCTTGGAGGGAAAAGGGTCTCAAAGTTTCGTAAAAAATAAAAAAACAATTTTTTAGATGGATTGAGGACGGTAGTAAGGGAGTTTGGTATCAAATGAAAGGTACTACAAATAACTATATCATTAAAAAATTGGGGCTTATACAAGGATACATATGGAAGAAGACAAAAGTAGATTTTTCATAAATTTGTGCGTACTGGGGAGGAAGTTAATAAAAAATATATTTCCCTCCACAATTTGTTTTTCCGGTTAATTTTTAGAATGAAAACCTCGATGTTAAATATATTTTAATAATACAAAAAAAAAACTGAGGCGGAATTTTTTACTCAGAGAGAGATCACTGCCCCAAAAACTTAAATGACTAAGTCCTAGCAAGTATCCCCTGGAACGTCTTCTATATACGAAAAATTAAATTTTTTTTAAAAGGATATTGAAGTCATCTATATTTAGGACTTTTCACCGTAATTTGCATTTTAATTGCAATTACACTTTGTTTCTGACACAAGACCTTCTTCTATGCTGCACTGATGGCTGTCAATGACTCAAGTTGCTTATTGCTATAACCCGCCCAAAGTCTGACTATAGTCTTTCAGGTAATCATTTAAAAAGGTCAAAGTTTGAAAAGACACGTTTTTTTAGTTTTTTAGTACTATATAACAGTTGAGACATTTTTTTTATATTTCAAGTTTAATTGGTCTAATAAATTTGATCAAAAAGAGGATAAGGTAACTAGTTTTGTAAGTATGTACATTTAAAAGCTCTGTATATACGGTTTTTCTTCGTAGAATTTGAGAGTGGAGCTAATTTTTCTAAATATCTCACATTTAAAATCCTGTTATATAAATGTCATTTAGTACTTAAATTGGTTGTTCTAATGCCGCGTTTTCATTCTAAGTTTACATCCAACATTTTGTTTCTGCACAGAAAACGGAAAGAGGTCAGCTATA
>JANSTW010063688.1:0-10993 GCA_027564275.1 Diadocidia ferruginosa
TTCTCTCTCCGCGCAACATCATTAACTACTTGAATATCTTTGAAATTCCATTCCTTTGACTTACTCCTCATAAGTTTCCATGATGATGGATCCTTAAGCATAACATTTTTGGTAATTCCCAATTGCTCCCAATATTTCATCATATTTGTGGTTATCCGCTATAAATTCGATATATGTACAGATTGTATAATAAACCCTTCCGAATCTGCACTTTTAGTATATAATTTTAGTTCAATATAATTATTTACCAAAAGAATTATTTGCATGTCCAATTTTTTTTCTTCATATAAATTTTACATTATAAATATATTGTGTTAATATTAACCCTTTTAGTCTTTATTTAATTTTTGCTGGCGAAAACAAATGTCTTTTGATAAATTAATAAAGACTAACATTAATTTATCAAAAAACACGTAATTTAAAATATATTCACTATAGCTATATTAATTGGTTTGCCTATACACAATTGCGAAATAAAGCAACCATGGTCATGCGACGCGCGAAATCTAAGTTTTCCCTAAATAAACTCAATGCAAATTTGCCTGCGAAAAATTTGTGGTCTAATATCCGTAGTTTGGGTCTTGCGGAAGATGATGAAGTTGATTACGCAGGCCATTCAGCAAATGACTTCAACTCTTTTTTTACGAACGGGAATTTGCAATCTCCTACCCCACAAATTACCAACTACATTAATGAAATTTTTTCATTTGCTAATGTGACGATTGCTGAAAGTGTTAATGCTATATTGTGTCTTTAATCTGAATTCTTTTCTGAAATTTCTCAAACTGATTCTCGAAGTTGTCGTACCATATTTAACGCATATATTTAATACAGTTCTCACAACATCTTATTTCCCGTTGATCTGCAAATGTGCTAAAGTTCTGCCACTGTCTAAGAAAACAAATTGCATAAAATTGTCAGATTATCGGCCGATTTTCATTCTTTCGCCTCTTTCTAAAGCTTTGGAACAGTTAATACGAGCGCAAATTGATGATTACATAAATAAAAATGATATAACTATTGCACGCTAATCAATCTGGATTTAGGCGAAATCATCCTCATCAATCCTCGTGAAAATTGTAGATGACATACGAGTCGCTTCTGATTTAAATTGTTTCAGCACTCTTGTCTTACTCGATTTCTCAAAAGCATTTGACTCAGCCAACTCTGATATTCTGCGTAATAAACTTGCTCGTTATGGTTTCTCAATATCGGCGCAAAAATTAGTTAAAAGCTACTGGTCGGCAACAACAAGTGATTCTTACTGGTATAATTTCTCCAGTTTGTTGCCAGTCTATAATGGTATCCTCCAGTGTTCGTTATTGGACCATTACTCTTTATCTTGTTTATTAACGATATTGGTTCGATAATTAAGTGTGAATTTCATATTTATGCGGATGAATTGGAACTATACTCAAGTGGCTCCTTATCTGACGTCACGGATTGTATTAATAAAATTAACTCGGACTTATCCCAAGTTGCAATATGGGCAAATGATAATAAATGTTTGTTAAATTCTACAAAATCACAAGCTATTATGATATTCAAGGAAATACAACAAACTTCCCCCAATTATACTTAATAATTGTATAATCCCCTACTCTCCGAAAGTTAAAAATCTTGGTCTTACTAGCAATAAAACCCTAATTTGGAAGAACTAAATCGGTGCTATATGGTAAAGTTTTCAACCTATTAAGAAGATTTTGGAAATTTGCTTATCTGACGCCATTGCCTATTCGTTCTATGCTGGTTAAATCTTTATTGATTCCGAATTTCACTAACTGCAGCGTGGTGATGGGCGATCTTGACTATGAGAGTAAAAATAAAATTAGGGTCTTGTTTATTTCCTGCTTAAGATACACATATAATATTAAAAGATTAAAAGAAATGATAAAGATTTAGTACTCAACTTTTGGGTTGTGGCATTATTGAATACCTGAACTTCAGAACATGTAAATTTGTATTTAACCTCATACATACTAAATCCCCTAAATATCTTTTTAATAAGTTAAAGTATGTAAGATCAACCCGTTCACCAAAAGTTAATCCTCCAGGTACTCTATACGACAATATAGTTTATCCGTTTATGTATGTACATGGAGTCCGCTTGTGGAATTCTTTGCCGGTTGTTGCTAGACGTGCCACAAGTGCTGCCACTTTTAAAATATTGTCCGGTTACTTCTTACTATTTCCTTATGGTTATAATTTAAATTTTTTTTATTTAATTTTCCTTACTCCTTCTGTCTAAATTTACCAAAATTAGCCTTTTAGTACTGCTTTTTCTTTAATTTTTTATTATTATTTGTAATTGTTTATATTATTATATTATAATTAACTTTTCTACCTCTCTAAAGTTTGCTCCAAAATTTAAATGGATTTAATTTTGTTATTAATCCTAATTTTGAACTTAAATATTATACTCATATTGATGTCAAATTTTTAATTATATAATTTAATTACCTAATATATGTACATTGTACATAGTTTTAAAGGATCATCTTATTTGTATATCGGTGAATAAATGACATGTAATGAATATTCTTGATACTCAAAATAATCCTAAGATACTCTTACGATTAACAGAAACTACCTGAACACGGAAATTTATACCCACCAAAAGAATATTTCGCATGATGTATGACTCCATATATTTATATCAAATACTCCCACGATACCAGAAACCTTTTCTTTACTTAATATTGCGAGATATTTAAACTTTAAAAGGGGGCGAGTGATTCCATACGATATCAGCACTTTGCGGGACTTGGATAAGTGGGATTAAAAATCTGTGAATGTGAAAACTATTTTTAGCCATTATCAACAATATCTGTAAGTGTTTCATTCTTCCCGCGGTAATAGGGTTTAAAAAATTTAATAATTCATTTAATAATAGCAAAAAATATATAGGTACCTACTTACTCGAAATAATTATTTTATATTTCAAATAAATCAACCAAAAATAAATGTAAACATTAAAATTGTTAAAAAGATTTTTTACTATAAATTTAAATAACATGGGTTTATTTCGCACTGTTCAACATATGTTAACAGTTTAAACTTTATAATAAAAAGATAATCCAATTACGTTTAAATTGTCGTCATTCCAAATTTTATAAATTTTTAACTTGACTAACATCTCATTAGATATTCTGTCTAATCTAAGACAATTTTTATTATGGTTTTTTCTTGCTTTGGTCAGCTTTGTCTATAAATATAATTTCTTGACAAGCAGATGCTTTATTTAAAAAACAAAAACAATAAAATGCATATCTAAAAGTGCATCGTCCATCATAATATCCTCATAAAATAAATTAAGTGCATTATTATATGCAAACTAGTCAAGTTTCTTATATTATAATTACATAACAAACAGAAATTATTATATTGATAAAAAGTGTTATGTCTATATACCTGTAATATAATATTTTCTAAAAATATATCTTAAAAGCAATAATATTTATATATATTTTCAAAATAATGCTTTGCTTTTAATTGCCATTTGTTATAAGAGAACATATTAAAACTTTATATAGCGACCATATAATAAATAATTTTATGTTGTTAATTACATATAAATATATAACAACATATAGTATAGATATTATAATCGTTAAGCATAACATTTATATCTCTGCAATTTGATCAGTTTATAAATCTTAAATATATGTGCGCGCTTGCTGCAGGCCATTTCGATTAAGTTTTCTAAGTGATTAGCTTATGAAATCAATATTTAAATATTCTATATATGCGGCGATTGCATAATAATTTTATTTAAATGCGCGACATTTTCCATAAGGAAAACGATTTTATGTTATTACAGCTGCATAGTAATATTAAAAAAAACTGTTATTAGATAAAGTAAAATTATTATAATTTATTAAAAAGTGAAAAACATCAAAAAATAGGCTGCATTTTATAGACGTCTCTTTAACTATATATGTAAATTACTTTAAAGATATCTTTAAACAAAATTATGTTTTTCCTTATGGATTTATTATAATAAAAATAATAATATGCGATGATTTTTATATAACATTTAGATTACAATAACTCCTAAGGCTGTTTATTTTGACAAGCTATATAATTTTGATAAGTTCAATTGTGTATATTAATATAATTTTTGAATTAAAAGTTATATGGACATTATCAAGATATTATATAGAATTTATCTATATGAGAAATATGTATATTTATGCGATCAAAGGTATATTGAATACATTAATTTTGTATATCAAATGTATAGTTCCGCCAATTATAAAAAGTTAAATATTTTTACTATAAATTATGTACAATATATTTCTAAAAATATGAATATGACATATCTTAGATATCTGATTGAGCATAAAGTACAGAGGAGATTCGGGATCGGTTGTGTCACTTATATTTGGGACTAAATATTGAATATGGTCAAATATTTCTTTTTTAGTTGATGTAAAATTAAATCATCTATCATCAGTCATCACCAATATTGTTGGATATTTTACTTAAAGTAACAGTTATACAATTTTTGACGTAATTTTTGTCTAATTTATTATTTTAACAAAAATTTGTGTATTCTTTAATTGGTTAACAATGCTGCCCATCCCACGTATAAATCTAAAATTCCAAGAGAATCACTTTTCTGACTAAATATATAAATATATAAATGTGTTCTTTTCAATTATAAATTTCATCCTAAAATGCTTAAAAATGGACATACATTAAACATTTTTATATTTTCTAAAATAGCAAAGTTTTATAATTTTGGATAATTTTTTTTAGCAAATTATAAAATTTTGGTAAAAAAGAAAAATTACAATTTATTGTTTTATAAAAAAACTGAATGAAAAAAAAACGATCCGAGGGCCCTCAGCAATCAGCATATAACTGGTATGCTACTTTTACTTTAAAACGGAGTTGATTTTCGAAGAGCAAAAAATGTGCTTTACATAGAGATATGTCGAATGTTGGTTGGTTAGGTTGATTTGGTACAGTTTGCTTGCTGAACATTCTAATGGCAAACAATAAAATACGGGTCTAATGAATTTCACCAAAATCGAAAACGGTTGAGACATATTTATCCACTGGCGGTAAATATACGTAGTATAATATTATGCAAAATATTAGCATCCCAAAATTCTAAAGTGAACCAACCTAATGGAATACAAAAATACGGTCTAATGAATTTTAATAACGAACAATTTCTGAAAATTTCAGCGAAATTGGAATGTAACGAGTTACGAGATAGATACTGGTTCTCTTTTGCTTTTTTTTTTCAAAAAAAAAATTGAATGGTAGCCTCTTCCCCTTTTCGAACTAGATATACCGGTGACATGACATAACACCCAAAGACATAACACCCAAAGCTTTTTTTCCTAATTCTAAAACCGACATATCGCCCAAAGACAACACCCGAAGACCTAAGACCCACAAGTATTTTTCGATACTTTAGAAATGAACATAACACCCGAAGACATAAGACATAAAAGTATTTTTTCGATACTTAAGATGAACACAACACCCTACGACATAAGACCCAAATTTTACTCTATTTTTTATTTTTATAGAAGGCAAATCTTTAATATATTTAGGGTGTTATGCCTCCGTGCGTTGTGTCCGTTTTTAATTTAAGATTTTCCTTCTAATAATTAAAAATCAAGTATATTTTGGGTGTTATGCCTTCGGGTGTTATGTCCTTTTCTTAAGTATCGAATAAATACTTTTGGGTCTTATGTCTTCGGATGTTATGTCTTTGGGTGTTATGTTCATTTCTAAAGTATCGAATACATACTTTTGGGTCTTATGTCGTTCGAATGTTGTCTTTGGGAGCTATGACAGTTTAAGAATTAAGAAAAAGCTTTGGGCGTTATGTCATGTCATGTCACCGATATAAGAGTTTTAACAACTAAAAACTCACCTTTTATAAAAATTTGGCTAAATTCGACCATGTAAACTTTCTTTATATGTTCATATTTTTGCAGTCATTTTCAAATGTATGTGATCTCCTCCTCCCTTTTGACCTCGTAACCCCAAATGCTTGTCTAGAAATTTGTGGACAGGCGGACGGACGGACACTTTTTTTTTAGTTTTTCTGAATCAGGGCATTATAAACCGCAAGAAAGAATGGGTTTCAGCAATTTGACCATTTTGACCAAAATTAAGGCTTGTACTGATGAATTTCTATTTGGCACTATCTGGAGGGTGTTATCCAACTCCACTGACGACGGGTTAGCCTAGAAATAGTGCAATCTTTGTCAGTATAAGTAACAAACATCAAATTTTTGAAGGTTCTAGCGAAAGCTAGAGCCACAAGCTCTGGCGAATAGCTGGAGCCACAAAATATTGCAAAAATATTCACTTTTCGTTGATCGATTAGTCTGTTCCTAAATTTTTAAATTTGTTGACACTCACGATCGAAGAAAAATATGTTTACACAATATTTACCACAGTTTGTAAAATATTGAAGGATTTTTTGAACCTGAATTTATTTGAAAGTTCGCTACTGGTATTCATATATACTCGCATATATTTACTTAAAGCAACAACAATGATAACACAACTAGAATTATTTTTGTTATGTTGAATTATGTGTGATGTGATGCTACGTGATGTTTTAGGATAATGCATATATTTATAAACATTTACCTCTTCAGCTCCATATATAGTATTACATCCCACTCTTCATCTATATAAAAATTATAATTGCCACTAAAACCTACGATGAGGGTCTTGGGCTCGATAAACCCTTTTATTACTGTTTAATTGGATTACAAAACATTTTTTCATTACACCAGTTTAATGGAATAGTGTCATTGTACCTTTTATATTTTTTTAGTAATCAGTGGATGGGTTTTACCATACACTATATATTATGAGGAATCTGTTGGTGTCATAAATAGCCGGAACAACGTATTGAAGTGACTTTCAAAAATTTGAACCATTACAATAGTTTTTTTATCAACTCCTGCGAATGAGAGGTGTTCGCCTATAATTATTATAAAAAATTCTCGTCTGGACCAAGGATCGAACTTACAACCTCTTGAGCACAGAGCAATGATGCTATCAACAGCTCCATCTTGGAAAGGGATGGACTCTATATAATAAATGTATATAATTTTATTAATATCCTATTTAATCTAGCACCCCATCCTGTATGGCTGTATATATATGCATATAAATAAATGCTCTTCCTTTAGTGTTCCATATTATCATTGCCTTTTATATATAGTCACACAATGAAAGAAAATTTCAGTGGCGACATCTTTGGGAAGCTAAATTAAACATTGAATTTTCAATACAAAATTCAAGGTTTATTTTAGCTTTCCAAAGATGTCGCCACTGAAATTGTCTCTCATTGTGTGACTATATATAAAAAGACAATGATATTATATAATAGGTTTCAATATTTTAAGTAGGTATATACGTACGTTGTATATGTAGGATAATAACAAATATTTTATATTGCACAATAAAAACAAATAATAAAATATTTTAAATATTTTAAAAATTGGTTTTTTCCTCCTCTAAAGTATGCGAAGCTTTGCGATCGCGTATTCGCGTATACTGCAGAATTTTCATCACATTTATTACAGGTTTGACAGTATACATTTAAAAAGCACAAGCATGACACTTGCTTTTTTATATTTTCCCGTTCAAAAAAAAACGAAAAGTGGCAGATTATCAGGCGAAATTTGTCAAAATAATAAAGAGAAAATAGCTAAAACAAAAAAGAAAATTTTACAATATATCGTAAAGAAATTTGGATGATTTTAGTGTTGCTGCTGCAAGTGTTTTGCGGTCATAATATTTAAAAGTCTTGCCATATGTTTCTTAATTTTTTTTTCGTGGGAAGGACAAAGAAATCGGTCTGTTGTCAAGAGTTTGGTTTTTTCTTAGTTATATACCACTAAAAATTACAAAAAACATATTGAACTTCTTTCGAATCAACATTTGATAAAATCAAAATATGATCATAATTTTTGTTGATCGATTATCTGATTTTCAGCGTGAAATTTTGCGCTGAAGAGGAATATACCTAAATCGTGTTGTTCGTGAATATGCAATTTCTATTATATTTATTCGAATTTCGTTTAATTTACATAAATTATCTAAAAAAAATTACAAATGAATTTATCGCGAAATTGATAACACAGCTGCGCGGTATTGTATAACACTAATTATCTTTTTGGTGTTAATTAACAAGATATTATTTAAAAAAAAATCATAAATAATTTATTTTTCCATTTTTTTTAATAATTCAGCTGCCATATTATCCCTTATTACAGTGCAACATTTTTAGCTGTGACAAGTTTCGCTATATATATGAATGAACCAAATAGGATTCCTGGAGAAGGAGATAATTTTCCAGATGGGGGTTTTCAAGGATATTCTTAAATTACTTTTAAAATTAATTTGTCACTTACAATTTCACACATAGAGTTATTAATAGATTTGTGACAATTTTTGCTATCAATAAGCGGGCCTTTCATGTTTAAATTGGAATTCTGTAAATTCTGTAAAAACCATGTTTATTACAAAAAATTTATCATTCATCATAAGTTATGCATACTTTAAGGTGTAAGACAGGATATGAGGCATTTTCCGTTGAGATATACCCTGTATTTAAAAAAAAATAACTCTAAAAGGTATATACGAACATAGAGTTTCATTAATGAGGCAGACCACGTGCGATTGATTTGATTGTCTTTATGTAAATTAATATTTGTTTATATGATTGATTGATACCTATATACTTATATTGTACTGAGTATTGAACCTGAACATTCATTTTATATATATCTCGAACTCGAAACCATACAAGTATAGAATTGTTTAAAGTAAAAATTATTATTTGTTTGCTCAATTTCATATAAAAAATCCATGAATGGTAACTAACTTCAATACGTGGCGACCAAACTTTTATAGATTAAAAATGTTATTTTTTTTAAATTTTATTACTTATAATTATCTGATCCAAATCAAAATTCAAAATTATCATTTAGAATTTTAATAAATATTTTATTTTTGCATAAGTAAAATGTTTAAAGTTAATTTTCCATTGAGTTATTGATAAAATAAGTATTTTTAGAAGAAGGTGATGTAGTAGGTGATCTGGCACTTGGGGTTTAGTATGTTATTTGTGCAAATGCACAGAGACTTCTTCACTTCAAGTGGGTTGTTGTTGTTGTTGTTGTTGTGGGGTATGTTTATACAAATTGTATTTAGATGTGTTGATGGGATGTGGTGGATTATCGGATATTACACCCCAATGTCTAACTCAATTTTTAACCTAACACGCCCCGCTCCACCACACATCACATCACAACATCTCAGAACAATTTTTATACACACGCCCAATAACAACACACACCTCAAACCATTTGAGGAGAGAAGCCTCCGTATATTTGCACAAATCCCATACTACACCCTAAGTGCCAGATCACCTACTGCTAAATGGTGCTGCAGACCATACTTGTTCTGATAAATATAAATATAAATATAAATATCTAGTACCTCGATCTAAAAAAAATCTTTAAAATAACAGCTTATATTATAAGCTATATAATATACACAATACACATTTAGAATCCTTTAAACTTTAAAGAGTTAATTAAAAATAATAATCAATAAATATATAATAATAATAAACGGTTTATATAAAATGATATAAAGTATTTCAAATACAATTATTCTCCAATGAATTGTTTTCTTTTTTACTAATTAGTTTGATTAAATTACAGTAAACCGGCAAGAGGGCTAATTTTCTGTCCTTATTGTGTAACCCAAAGTCGTGAGTGCTGGGTTTAACAGAAGATAGACTGTGTTCAAAAAATTTCCTAACCTAACCTTTCATTCCCTTAGAGATTGCTGTGGTTTGTAAGACATGTTCAAAGTCCACCTATATGGTACTATGACAGAATGATATATAGAGTTCTCTTAAAGTAAAAAAAATCACCCTATGCGATAATCAAAATATGACCAGTTTGAGTTGATGTCAACATTCCACCTTTTGGCATTTGGTTATGATCCTCAATGAAAACTACAGTATTACACATAAAAAATGAGTAAAATGGTTTCAATGCTTCTTTGCTTTGGAGTAAAGGACAAGGATTATGTTTATATGATTATATAGAGAGAATGCATATTCATATATTATGATTGTTAAATGTTTTTCAATTGAAAAAAGTTATATATTTATGTACATATAAAGAACTCGATCATCATATACATATAACGATATAACACCATCGTTTAATTCAATTAATTAAAATTAAAAATAATAAACTTATAAAAAAAATTCAATTTTAATATTAAAATAAACGTTTCAATAAATTTTGTCTCGTCTCGTCTGACCAATTTATTTATTATTATTTTTTCCATTTTGATTAAAAAATTTTACTTATATATGTATATAATGCATGTAATTTAATCTATATCAAGTTTTAGGTGGTTTATAAAAACAAAACGGGCTAAATCCGCATTGACGTTTATTGTTTCGAAATCCGCTTGAGCTATACCCTACTTGAAGTCTTCGCTGAATTCAAGTAGTGCCTATCTGGCACTATCTGGATAGTGGAGGGTATTCATCCAATACTTCAGACTTTTTAATAAAAAAAATTGAATGTTTATATTATAAATTAATTTTAAATTTTGAAAACTTAATAAATGATTATTATTATCATAATATAACACCATTGATGACGGGCTAGCCTAGAAATAGTGCAACTCTTGTCGGTGTGAGTAAATTGACAAAATTTTTGAAGGCTCAAGCGAAAAATATTGCAAAAATTTTAACTTTTTGTTGACCGATTAGCCTGTGAAGTATAAATATAATGTGCATTTTTATTGAAATATTAAATCCCGTTCCCCAACGACCGCTAGTCCGATTATTAAAGTTTTCAATATAAATATAATATTAATTTAATTAAATAACATATATAGATATATTTGTATTATATTTTATATACTAATATATAAATAAATTAAATAAAAGAAAAACGTATATAGGAATATA
>JANSTW010063710.1:0-10991 GCA_027564275.1 Diadocidia ferruginosa
TCTGATCAATGTTAATTAATTTACATACAAAATAATTGGAATTTTGTTGATTGATTTTTACTCACAAAAAATAAAATAATCAAATTGATTTTTTTACAAAGAAATTTTTTTGACTTTGTCTAACAAAATAGTATTCAATGATAGTTTCTATATAGAAATCACTTAATTTACTAATTTTCGAAATATGAACCACATACGTTTGTGGGCAGCAAAATTCAATTAAAATAAATGAATCTAGAATACGTTTTCATGTCGGCAAAATAATTAAAAGTATTATAAACAAACGAGTATACGTTTTAAATAAAATAATATTGATATAGATTGACCACCCCATTTATAGATTGATTTTCAAACAAAGAATTTTCGTGTCATAAAGAATTTCCATACATACTTAAGTCCCTATACTCTAGCTATATATAACCCTATAATTATGTATAATAGAAAATTATAATACAATCTTTAGCGTTTATATATAAGAAAACTTTATACAATATTTATCCTTTAAATATAAACCTAAACTCATTTCCTTCCGTTTTTAAACAATAGTTTCCATTGTATATTATTATGCCTTTGTGATTTCGTATACTTTATAGTTCTTTATAATATACTTTCCTATATATTTACGTACAACGAATAGCTTCCTTGGCGAGTGATACCCAAGAAACATGTTTAAGTTCGAAGTTAGTTGTGGCGACGTTCCCGCGACACACTATGCGCTTTAAAGTTATTCAATTCAAACTTCAAAGACACCTAAAAAAGGGGTCGAGAAGAATGTTATAATAATATATGTAATGTAGCCTAAATCCTCAGCATCGTCGTGTTTCCTTTTCTTCAAAGCGAGGGAGTATATGGACCTTTTTACCCTTTTTTCTATCTGATACTATGACCAAAGAAAATTTAAATATAGTTAAATAAATAAATTTTCTTTGCCATGGCATTGAGGAAACATACCATAAATAATAATTATGTGTGTGTGTGGTGATTACTCATCTCGCGGCTCAACCAGCGACTCACCGGCGACTTACCCGCTACTTATCTTTGCAAACTATACGCATACTGTCGCAAAAATTTGTGGCATATCATATGGCGGTGCCCTCTTAAGACATATATTAACAACTTTAATGTTTCTTGGGTATTTTGTATTTTATTTTGAAATCTCTAAAAATATTATGTTACGATATAGTGAAAAACATAATATATTGAAGCGACATTATATTTTCAGGACAACAAGTCTGTTACAGATAAATAACTAAATCAATAAAATTGATAAAAACTTCTAAAAAAAGGTTTACATATAAGAATTTTGAAGATGCATATCTGCACTTATATATGATATGGTCATTGGACATGCGTTATATTGGAAACACAAAATTGAACTATACTTTTTTCCTCCATTAGACATTTTAAATATCAAGTGAGAAACATAATGCCTAGTTATATTTTTCTAAAATACTGCAGAAATAATTGAATTAAAAAAATTCCACGTACCGCCGCCTTAATCATCTCTTCGTCTATGTGAATGTCGTAGGGATGATAGGTAGTGGGTATTTCTATTAGTGCCGGAATAAGATTTTTCTTATGCACATTAAACGTTGGACGTATTCTATTTGCAACGTCTGTTGTAATCAGTATAATGGCAATGTCCGAACGTTTTATCATCGATATTAATGTTTCTTCTATTTTATCGTTAGGCGTTTCTGCAATTTCATTGTAAGGAGGGAAATATTTACTACATATATAACAAAGCCGAGGCATAATTCAATTACCCTTTCTTACAGCCATATAATTTGCTTGAGTTTTGCTTGTCTCTTGACCAATGCCAGCTAATAGAAAGCCAACACAAATATCCTACAGTTATATAAAAGAAATTAATTTTCGTAACGGAGGGAAAAAAATGTGATTATATTGTACCTCATCCCCAATAATAGCCATAAGCATATCGGACGTATATGAACAGTGTTCAATTTCGTCCGTTGGTACTTGCAAATTTACAATTGTATCGAGGGCATCTAATTCGTTATTTAAATTATTCATTTTAACTTGAGAATTTATTATTTATTTAATTTTTTTTTTAGATTTTGACAAATTTAAATTTGAGTTACTGACTTCGTTGACTTTAATTTTAATTATTTTGTTTAATTTGCAAAAGTTCTTTACAAATATATTAATTTTTATAATTTGTTTAGTTAATTTTATTTTTACATTTCTTTTATGTAAAAGTTTTATACGTCTTTTTGCAAGATCTTGGGTCAAATACATGAAATTATTATATTTTTTGTATGTTGGCGGAAACCTATGGGTCAATGAAAAACGTCCACAAAATCTCATATGTTAAGTAATAATACAGACAAATTAGAAAATAATATTAATTAATATTAATATTTATTTGGTGCGAGTTTCTTACAATACTTCACCTAATTCATTTGTCCGTCAATAAAAATCTTTGTATCAGATAGAAAACAAAGGTTAAATTTTCCCTATGCTCCCTCGCTTTGGAGTAAAAGACACGATGATGATGACGAATATTAATATTAATTTGTATGTGGTTTACTAGGCGATTAATTAATAATTATTATTCTACACAGAGAAATATTATTTTATAAAAAAAATAGTTTCTTAAAAATAATTATAATTAATTTAAATTTATGTGTTAATGTCTTTTTCGTTTAACATCATCATCAGACTCAGATCCGGAATCGTTAGACTCATCATCACTGTTGCTGCTGCTGTGCCTTCTTTTCTTCTTTTTATCTTTTTTCGACTTTTTACTCTTTTTGTCTTTTTTCGATTTTTTATCCTAAAAAAAATTAATTATTTTATGTGAGAATTGTTTGAGTTTTTTAAAAAGTTACCTTCTTAACCTTTTCTTTTGGCTCTTCAACTCGCCGATAAATTGGAAGTCGCTGTGGCAATCGTACGCCACCCACAATTTCCGGCTCAGGCTCCCGTTTGATTTGTTCTATGGGAATTTGTACTTTTGGTGCACAACCTTCTAGATGTAACCGCTTAGTTTCTTCGTCAATTTTGTCATTGTCCTTTGGTGGCTTGTAGTTATTGACGTGGTCCACTCGCAATGATTTACCTAAAATCTAAAGGGTTTTTTAGATAAATTTCTAAAAAATTATTACAAAACCTACCTTAATTCCATTTAAATTATCAACAGCTAAAATTGTGGATCGTTGATCTTCGTAGCAAATAAAACAAAATCCTTTTTGTTTACCCGACACCTTGTCTCTGATCAAATTAATGTTGACAATTTCCCCATACTGTGAGAAAACACAAATTATGTCGCCTTCGCTTAGATCGTACGGCAGACCACCGACGAAAATCCATGCACTATCCCGATACTGATCATGCCACGATGATTTTTGTCCAAATTTTAGTTCAGCTTCGCTTAATTTAAGGACATTTTTCATATTCCTGGAAGAAAAATCTTGCTGTTATCAAATGTAAACAGATAATAATCATAATAAATATATAAACATAAAACCATTTTATTCTATAGACGAATTAACATTTAATTTAATAAAAATTAATATACTTACGTTAAAGGATTCATTTTATCGTATTTTTTTTATTAATTTAATTAAAAGTTAAAACACTTTGTTTGTAAACAAACGTAAAGAAAATAATTTTTAGGTTATGTTATTAATATGAACATTCACAATAGCTCAAAACTGTGTGTACACTGTGAAATATTAGCGATTTATATGCATAGGCGCGGGTGCTACAATCACGCCGTTCACTAGTCAGCTGACAATAAAAATAAAAATTTTGCTTTTGCTCGCAGAAAATCTCTGTGAAAATTAATTTTTAATAAATTTTCCAAAAGCAACAAGGCAAAAATATCATCTTAAAATGGCTTTACATTCTGCAGCAAAGGGAAAACTAATTTCCGTTATTGGAGATGAGGTAGGTGGATTGAATAAATTGAATTTCTATTGTTTTATGTTGAAAATTTCAGGACACTTGTGTTGGTTTTTTGTTGGGAGGTGTTGGCGAGATTAACAAGAATCGTCATCCCAATTTTATGGTTGTTGATAAGAGTAAGTTAATGAGCCTGCAGTAAATGTAAATTGTTAATTACTTAATTTTGCAGACACTGCTGTCAGTGAAATTGAAGATTGTTTCAAGCGTTTCCTCAAGCGCGACGACATCGACATCATTTTGATCAATCAAAACTATGCAGAGCTAATTCGTCACGTGATTGACGCACATACATCACCATTGCCAGCCGTTTTGGAGATTCCATCAAAGGATCATCCGTACGATGCCAGCAAAGATTCCATTTTAAGACGTGCCAGAGTAATTAAAATATTTCTTCTTAATTATTAAGATTTTTAACATTCTCTTTCACCCTAGGGTATGTTCAATCCAGACGATATGGTCAACAATCGTGGTTAAGATCGAGTATAATTATAAATTATCTTAAAACCTATATAAATATTCTTAAAATACTGAATTAGAAATTTTATTGGAAACAAATCAGTATTTAATTTTTCTTTTGTTAATTCGCGCGATAAATAGAATTATTGAACAATTTAAAATCGTTCATTCCGTAATTAATTGTTAAAATATATACGTATAAGCTCTATATATTGTTGGTGTTATAATTTCATGTAATATGTAAATAATAAAAATTTAATGTAAAACATAAAATATGTTTAAATTAAGGATTTATTATACGAAATCGAAGATATTGATTAGTTCAGGTCTCTATAATCCGTAAAATCTATCAAAAAATTGATTAAGTTATAATAATTTTAATATGCGTCTACAATGGTTTACAACGCAACTTGATATTTATAATATTTACTTTTCGCATCATCTTATTAACGTTGTATATTTGCCAAACACAATTGCATCTTTGTATCTCTAGAGAAACGCAATTTAAGAAATGAATAACAATTTCATTAGCATATATTTAAGATCACGGTAAACTAATTGTAGATAATTATTATTTAAATTTAAAACAAAATTGTAAGCTAATCTTTCCTCTTAATTATATTATTAACGTCCTGTTACAAAATAAACATCATATTTTTAAAAACAAAACAATAAAAAATGCCTGGACCCAAGAAAACAAAAAAAAAAGTGTTGAGCTTCTAATCTCGACTCGATACCGATAATATCGAGTTTCATAATCGGGCCTCTTGTAAACCAAAATAGAAGTAAAAGAATTTATATCCACCTTGTGGAATTAAGGAAACCCAATAGCTCCTTGATCTCCTTGACAGCTAACTGAGTTAGATCCGTATAAGTATATCTATATGTGATTACCTAGAAAACGAAGTCTAGCCCTGCAAAGAGCGGGGCAATCACAAAGAAAGTGTTCGATTGTCTCCGGTTCGTCCACATAACAGCTGCGAGTCTGCGACACAGCTCGTTGTGTGGGATGCCCAGTCTGGCGGCATGGACGCCGATGGCCCAGTGTCCAGAGAGAATCGAAACAAATTTGGAAATATTCAAACGAGACAGAGACAAGTGCATCTGTTCTCTTTTCTAATACTTTAGTTTCATTCTACTGCCATTCTATATGTTGATATTAAAATTTAGTAGTTTTGTGTTGTTAGCTAACTGAGCTATAACGCTATGTACTACATTAAAGCAACTAGTTGCGCAACATTTTTCTTATAGCTTCCCATATACATATATCCATAAATCCGAGAAGTAAAAAATGATTTTTTATTTTTTTTTCGATCTTCGAATATTGAACTTTATGTAAAAATAATTTGTGTTGCTCTGGTGTAGTACGTCGGTAAAAGTCAATAATTTAACGACATTTATGTGAATCTATAGAGTTCGATATATCGATAAATATCGTTATTTTCTGTAATATCGATAATTTTCTTTAACATTTAAAAACGAACTTTTTTTTACTTTCAAAAATGGTGAACTTCTACTTTAATTTACTATGTTTTCTTCACAATTATGAAATATTTTCGATGATACCAGCAATTGATAGTTGTATTAGAAAAATGTTGAAAAAACTAGAAAATATTTGTCAATATAAAATTTCCACTGATCTCTGGGTTGATCTTCTATAGATTATTTTCATCGAAAAATATTCAAGATATTTTTAATACCGAACAGAAATACTATACTATTTTTTAATTGGTTAAATTTAAATATTTTTTTTTCTTTCTTGAAATTTGACGAGTTAATATTATGCCAAAACAGGGATATATAAAATTGGATGATATATTTTCGACTATATACTGGATGATGGATCTCAGAAATATGGAAGCCCAACTTTTTTTTTAACAAAGTGTAACACATTAATTTTTATAAAAATTCTTAATTTTTGAAACTTTTTGTTAAATTAGGTTAGCAAAAAATCGAAATCGAAATATTCTTAGATGTTTAGATGATTAAATTCTGATTTTAAATAATATTGATGTGTTACACTTTGTTATAGAATTATAACGAAGTGTAACACATCCCTTACACCTATTCAAAATTATAATGTTTAAACTTTCGTTATAATTCTATAATAATGTGTAACATATCCCTTATATTCAAAATTGGAATTTTAAAATTTTCGTTATAAGTCTATAACGAAGTGTAACACATCCCTTATATTCAACATTCATAATTCTATTGAATGACCTATAAAGAAAGTTTGAAAATTCTAATGTTGAATATAAGGGATGTGTTACACTTATCGTTATAGAATTATAACGAAAGTTTGAAAATTCTAATTATGAATATAAGGGATGTGTTAAACTTCGTTATAATTCTATAACCAAGTGTAACACATCCTTTATATTCAAAATTAGAATTTTCAACCTTTTTTTTAAGGTAGAGTTATGAAAAAATGTGTATGGCGAATTAAAAAAAAATGTACTCACCCTCTAGTTTCATGCCAACTTCCAAACATTTTTGAAATCGACAATATGGACATCGTTTACGTTGTGTTTTATCAATGTGACATTGTCGTTCGGCCACACACGTATAAACCTTTTTATTTTGTACAGTTCGTTTGAAAAATCCTTTGCATGATTCACACGTTAATAAACCGTAATGATAACCCGATACTTTATCACCGCAAACCGGGCACAGTTCTTCGATACAATATTTTAGATCGGTTTGATCACACGGATTCGTAATATTGCCGACCGGCGGCAATAATGGTAAATATCCGCCAACATTAATATCGTTACCGCCACCACCGTTACCGTTACCAACATGTTGTTGTTGTTGGTGTTGTTGTTGTTGCTGTTGTTGTTGGTGATGTTGCTGTGGTTGTTGTTGTTGCTGTTGTTGCTGTTGTGTAATATTTTCCGGATAACTACCTGTTAAATACATATATTGGGAATCAAAATTATAAATGGAATAATTATTTTGTTGTTGTTGTTGTTGGCTGGGAGGCTGTTGTTGTTGTTGGTGCTGTTGTTGTACAACAGAATTATTATTATTGTTTGAATTATTATTATTATTATGATTTGGATATAAATGTACTATTGTATTGCCCGATATTGGAGATGAGTTATTATTATAAGATTGTAAATTTTGTGTAGAATTATTATTTGTGGGACATTGTTGGGTTGCGGCTGATGTAACGCCACCGCCACCACCACCACTGTGTGGTGGCGATGCAGATTCATTCATGTTCATTAAAAAAGGGGATATGTTGAACGACATAAATGCTGCCGACTGTTGTTGTTCCATATCTAATAACATTTCTTTTACTTTGCAAATTAGAAGAGAAAATTTCAAATAGATGTGAAATTGTTTTGAAAAAAAAAACTATTTCCTATAGGCAGTGTGTCTGTGTAAAAGGACGGAGTTTTTTTGATCTATATAGATAGAATCCTATTTCCAAATTTAAAATTTGGATAAAAATAAGTCACTCAAGTTTTTCGGTTTTTCATATATAAACACTGATAATCCTTTTTCTAGCGCAAAAAATTATAAATATCTATTCAAAAATAATATTTCACAATTTTCACTTGCTCATAGCTGCGTTAAAATTACAAAAATTCGTTTTTTTTAATAAAATTATGTGATTAAATGTAAATAATGTCACACACACACAATATGTAAAAATTACGCAGCTTTTAATTATAAATTAGTTTTATTTGTCAAACTGTACACAGTCCTTGTTCACTTGTATATATCACGCGCTAGGTATTATTGCAACTGCAGTAACGTAACGAATTTTGTTTTTGGAAAAATTGTGAACTTATTTCTGTGACAATAATATTGATAATTGCCCAACTGAAAATCATTTTTCACTAGTTTTGATGTCATTTAAATGATTTTTTTTTTTAACAATATTTTTCAAACTTTTAAAGATATTTAAAAAATCTTTAATCCCTTTTAACGTATTTCTAACCACAGATTATTTTTTTAATTTTCAATTTGAAAATTAGCACCAATTTAAAATAAAATACCGTTATATGTATATAGGCATATGTTAAATATCACAATATTTGAAAAAAATAATATAGATTTAATTATATTAAATCATATATTCTGTATAGATCACAAAAATATATTCCTGGTAAATGAAGAAGTTGATAGTAATCCATTAAAATAGTTTGCAGGCTAATATAGGTATATATGCGGTGAGTGAAGTAATCCTTTTTGTCCTTTAGTTTAATATAACTTAACACTTATCCTTTCAAGACATTTACGTATATATGCGAAAAGATATATAGTAATTGTTAAGTTTTTCGAATTTATTTTTGTTTATTTTAAATATTTACATAAAAATTTCATTCGTAACGATTTTAACGAGATTGTGTTAAAAAAAATTTAATAACACACACCTTACGGCTAACACGGGCTACGATTGACTAACTTTTAACTAAATTCAAATATTGGTTTGGTTGGATTGAAAATTTTAATATTGTGTCGACAAAACGGACAACTATAATAATACCGTCGACAAAAGGCAACACAGAAATCACTATATACCGAAAACAACAATTTTTACTAAAATAGATGTGTAGTTGTAAATTTTCGTATATATAGAAAATAATACACAACAATAAAAAAATTAATACTGAAATTACAGCAAAAAAAATCTAAAAATAAATACCAAACAGTGTACCGAGAGTAAAAGTGTATTTTTAGAGCGCAAAAAACCTGAAAAAATTTACTCTATGCGCATATTTTGAAACAATATTCCCATATATACAAAAACGTAACGTTTTCATTTTTATGTGTATAGTCATATGCAACAGTTACACTGTTAATTCCAACTCAAAAGGTATACACAATTTTTAAGAGATGTGGAACTCTTTATTATTTCGTATGCCGAAAGTATTTTATGTTGAGGCAGGAACAAGAAATATTTGTTGTTGTTATTACGTCGTCGCGTTTTACGCGGCGCGCGAGATAGCGAGGCAGCAGCAGCAGCAGCAATATACCTACAAACATTTAAATATTTCACAAAAAACAAGAATGAAGAAATACGAAAAAAATCGCTTTCAATTTCATGAACTAAACCAACCAACAAACTATATACATTAGCACAGTGCTTATAGTAACGATATTTTTTGTTGTTGTATCCATACAAATGCATATTTTATATAGTATTATTAAATATTTTGCGGCTTAGGTCGTGAATGTGTATGCATGGCATATACAACATACCTACATTGAATTAAGTGTAATGGTGGATAAAACAATTTTATGCGATTTTTAGTTTTGGAACAAAAAAACGATTAAGTTGCTTAAAACATTAAATCTACAAAGTCCAAGAAGTATTCCGAATCTCAGAGGACACCATATGGCAGCCTTTCAGATTGAAAACGTAAAGTTTTAAAATACAAATTCGGTCCGAGAGCCCCCAGTATATAACTGAGATGCTGCTTTTACAATATTTTAACATTTGAAAACTGACACAAACCAAAATATTCTTTATTAGTTCACATTCTTGAACAAAAAATGTTAACTATTACATATTAACAACAACAAAAAATAAGTTTTTAACCTAGAAACTCCAGGTGGTATCCCAAAGTATATAACACTTAAAACTTAATCTTACACTAAAATTAACCAAACTTCTGAAACCCTCTCATGATCATCCTCACATTCACCCTTATTAAAAATGTATGTATCGTTCACTCTTAAGTCGTGACGTCAGAAGTGAGCCAGAATGGCCATTACTTTTATGCTCATATATTTCGGGTTAAATCCGTTTACAAGGAAAACCCTTTATCTATATGCTCATATTTAAAAGCAATTTTTAGCAAACAAACGTACGAGAGCCTCCGCTCCCCTTTGACCTATATATAGACCCCAAATGCAATCCCAGAGTATATATAGGACCACTAATAACTCTTTCTGACTAAAATTGGTCAAATCCGACAACTGGTAAAAAACTCTGTATATTATTCGGCCACTGTTAAAAAAAATCATATGTGTGCCTCCCTTCATCTTTGGCCTCCAAATGCAAACTCATCCTCACCGAAAATTTACCAAATCCCTCGAGAGATGTAAAACTTTCTTGTGTCTGATATTTTGTGGACGGACGGACGCAGCAATCAGTTTGAAGATCATGAAATAATTCATAAAATTACCAAGGGAACAGCCAAGTATCAAATTAGCAAATTCAGAGACGCTATTATATTTACGAATGCCTAAGACATATCTCGTGCATGCATTGAAAGCTATACTTGAAGTTATCTTTTAATTTCATATCAGAGACCAGAAAAATAAACAACATCACCATGTACCTAATATGTGGAACAACAAGCGTGTTTTTCGTCTTCAGAGCGCTATACATACATTATACTAATACCACATATATATACGTAAGCTGATTATTATTTTACTGAATTGCAATAGGGAACAACATTACCATTAATAAGCACATTTCGGATCGTAGAAAAATCAGTAAAGAGCCTTAGACCTGTTTGGATTTCATCATCATCGTGTCCTTTACTCCAAAGCGAGGGAGCATATAGGGACCATTTTTACCCTTTTTCTATCTGATACCATGGTTTTCATTGACGACTATAACTCTGACTATATCAAAG